>SKCR01027663.1:0-254773 GCA_019454045.1 Zanthoxylum bungeanum | reverse complement strand
GTAATGCTCATTTTTTTTTTGTTACAAGTTCGCTGTTTTCTACAAATGAATCTAACTTTCCTTTTTATACTGAGGAATCACAACACTGTTCCCCCCACTTTATGACGTTTCCCGCGTGAACTCTTAACTGATTGACGGACTCTCTGCCCTAGGTCTATCGTTTGCCGAAAGCAAGCCCGCCGCCTGACGATCTATCACATCACTGTTCCCCCCACTTAAGAATTTCCATGTTTTTAATTTTTTGTATTAAAATTTAAAATTTTAGTTATAAATATTTTTACTTAAAATTAAAAATTATTTTTTATTAATAAAAATTAGGATTTAGTGAACTCGGATTTTTTTTACATAAATCAAGTCCAAATCCTAAAAAAAAAATATCAGACCGAGCTAAAGTCCTCCCGAGTTTGGGTTTTTCTTCCATCCCAGATGTAATTAGAAAATGACAGGAAAACATGGTGTGGGTATCATTGACCATATTTTATTTATTTTGGGTAATTTATAATTAAGTTCAAAGTTAGGAGGTCAGATGAGTTTTAGCCCGCGACAAAAAGTTACCTCCCATCGAGCACGTGTAGTGGCTCAGTTGCCGCGTCACGTGGCAGTAAAAAGTCAAAAGAAAATGAGGAGTGGTCGGCACATGAGTACAAAAAAAATCCATAATCTCTGCACACGCGCCCAAATAAGGATAGCACGTGTCATTAATAACTTTGTGTCCCGTGATAAAGCGAGTATAGTAATAATATACTCGAGAGCGTCGAATGTGCCACTACAATTGAAAATAACTTTTGATTTACGTAATTGTAAAACGTCTAGAAGACTAGAATAAAAAGATCGACACGATCTACGCAGACCAGAGAAAATATTCAAACCACAGCCGTCGGATTTAGAATTTTGACGGTGCTGATAATGTACGGCCACGATTCGTCTAACAACGGCGGGCATAGAAACCAAGCTGGGCCTTTTAAGTAGAGGATGTTACGAGCCCATAATCGATCTCAATTCATCTCTCACATCCTCTTCTCTCTCACATCCCTTTCTCTCTCTTCGATGATTTGCGCAAGTTAGGGTTTCTTCGAATCAACGGCTATTCTTGAGATCCAGGTTTTGAATTGGGTCCTTGTGAATCAGGTTTCGTTTTTGGGGGGGGTCTTTCTAGGGTTTTTTCCCGAAGTGTTTGGATTGGATTCGTTCGTCACGATGGAATTTCTTGTTTAGCGTCGACTCGATCTAGGGTTTATGCCTATAGGAGTTTAGGTTTCTTCTTGTAAGTATCATTTTTTTTTGCTCAATCATTTTGTTAACTCCTCATTTTTAGAAGAATTATTTAATTATTTTATTCGAAATGTGGGAGGAGAGCGATCCAATATTTTAGCGACGAAAAAGAAAATTCGTTTTGTTCATTGTTTAGAGGGTACATTGCTGGGATTCAATACAATATTAGGGCTTTGTTAAATATTCTGGTTGAATCTTGAATGACTTAAAATCAACGGCTATTCGCTAGATCCAGGTTTTGAATTGGGTCCTTGTGAACTAGGTTCCTTTTTGGGGATCTTTCTAGGTTTTTTTTTTTTTTTTTTTCCAAATCGTTTGGTTTGGGTTCGTTCGTGTCGATGATATTTATTATTTAGCATCGACTCGATCTAGGGTTTAGGTTTACTCTTGTATCAATTTTTTTTTGCTCGTCAATTTCTCATTTTCTTAGGATAATTAGGGTTCATTGCTTGGATTCAATCTGTGAGTAACAAAACTAGGGTTTATTAGATATTCAATCATCAACTAACTCATTGTCAGTATTATCAATCAAATGGTGATGTGGAATTGCTAGAGAATAAAGAGAGACTTAGTACTGGAAATTTGAATTTTTGCATTGATATAAGACCCTATTTATATTTGTGGTGTAATGAGTTGCTAGTACTGCTGGGCCAAGTGTCATTTTTGACGCCATTTGTGAATATTTTGAATAATTTTGATAAAGAGGGAATAGTGGGACCTTTGGAATTTATCTGTTGATTTGGAAAAGAATTTGTGAATTTCATAATAGGTGCTCTTGTAAGATTAAAGAAAGGATTTTGAATTTGATGGTCAACGTTGATATGTGCAGTTATTGGAAGGTAGTAATCTTATGGCACCAACTGTTCCCATAGACTTTGTTGGACAAAAGCAATCGAAAAAGTGTTTGATTTCACAAATGATGGGGAAATCAAGGAAGTACTCTAAAGGGCACTCTTCTGGTTTTGTTCCGGACTACTGGCCTGCTGTTGAGACCATGGCTGAATCTGAAGGGATTGGCAGCTCGGGAAAAGTTGACACCGAGATGACAGCTTCTGAGGATTCTTGTGCTCCCAAAATGAAGTGCATTAGTTTGAATATGGATGGTTATGATAGTTTTGGTATACCTTTACAGGTACTAACTCTGTCAAAGATGTCACGAACTGAAAGGAGGAGTTTGGAACTTAAATTGAAAACTGAACTTGAACAGGTCCGGGTACTTAAGAAGAGAGTTGCTTCTCTTAGTTGCAATCTTGTTCTGTCACCTTCTAGTGATATTTGGAGTTATAATGATGGGCAAAAGAGGCCTCTGTTAGAAAGCATTCATGGGCCATCTGAAGTATTGGCTCCAAAGGGTAAGAAACGGGCTCCTCCGGGACTCAGTAGGCCCCAAACAAAGAAGGGTAAATCTGGGCGTTTTGAATTAGAGAAACCGACAGCAAGTACTTCAAATGCAACGTTGATGAAGCAGTGTGAGAATTTGCTAAATCGTATGATGTCACATCAGTTTGGTTGGGTCTTTAACACTCCAGTTGATGTGGTGAAGTTGAACATTCCTGATTATTTCACTGTCATCAAACATCCAATGGATTTAGGCACCATAAAGAGCAAGATAATTTCAGGTCAGTATTCAAGTCCATTGGGGTTTGCTAACGACGTGCGTCTTACTTTCTCAAATGCAATGACCTACAATCCACCTGGAAATGATGTCAATGTAATGGCTGGGACCCTTAGAAAGTACTTTGAAGTGAGATGGAAAGCTATCGAAAAGAAGCTTCCTGTGACTGTGGATATGATATCAATGCCTTCAAGAGCGCCTGCTATTACAGAAACTGAAACCATAATGGAAATGCCACCCACGAAGAAGAAAAATTTTTCTCTCAAGAACAATACGGTCATACCAGAACCTGTTAGACGAGTCATGACTAGTGAGGAAAAGCATATTTTGAGCTCTGAATTGGAGGCTTTGCTTGAAGAGTTGCCTGAAAACATAATTGAGTTCTTAAAAGAGCATAGTGTAGGTGAGACTGGTGAGGATGAGCTGGAGATTGACATTGATGCTCTCAGTGATGATACATTGTTTGCATTGCGGAAGCTTTTAGATGATTATGTGCTGGATAAACGACAGAAACAAGCAAAACCCGGTACTTGTGAAACAGAGGTACCTCTTCTCACTCTTCTCATGCTTGTTTGCTTTCTGTTGGTTGACATTCCCACCACTTATAGAATAAGAGATGTATTCTTGACTGTTGCTGTGGATTTTCTTGCTGCAGATTCTTAATGAGTCTGGGCTCAGCAATCCATCGATGCAATTGTGCAAAGGTAGCTTTGTCTCCTCTCCAATATCATGACAGCTTGCTGATAGTCAAAAGTCATATGTACCACAAATAGGATTTCTTTGTTAGTAAAAAATTAAAGGTAATCGTTTTCCAGGTAATGACCTGGTCGATGAGGATGTGGATATTGTCAGTGGTAATGATCCTCCTGTTACTGACATCCCTCCTATAGAGATTGAGGAGGATGCTGCTCATATAAACAGTAAATACATTAGTTCAAGTAGCTCAAGTAGTGAATCAGGTTCTTCATCAAGTGGTATGTAGTTCTGTGAAACTTATTTATGCATCTTCTATTTCTATTTAGGAAGTTTTTAGGATCCATAGTTTAGTGTGTTACATTCTATGTCATATGATACAATTTAATTATCATTTGAGTCGTTGCAATTTCAATATTTAGTTATGGACATTTGATCTTGCTGAATGTGAAGTTTTAATGGACATTTGATCTGCTGAATGTGAAATTTTACTTTTAATTTTTCTTTCATGCCTGACAATTACTTCTAAGCTTGGAAACATATTCTGACTGCTACAGTGTCATCTTTTTTTATGTTTCTTGAAGTCTCTGATTTCTACTTGGCATATTTGTCAAAGGAGCCTAATGCTCAGGCCAGCCGACCTGCACCTAGGCGCGCGCGGCCTTTGAGATGCGTCTAGGCAGGCGTCATAAAAGTGTTTGAAAGACCCACCCGAATTGACCCACCCTACCCGAAATCAAGTTGAATAATATTTGTTTAATAAATTAAGATAGGTTTTGGGTTGTACATTAAATTTTGACAAAAAATATTAATTTGTATTATCAGTATTTGTATTATTGTAATTGTTTTTTAATATATTTTCAATGATTTCTCTTTACACACACACACATATATATATTATTTTGCAATATGTGCTTCACCTTCATTAGGCGCGCGCCTTGTGCCTTTAGGCTCGCTCCTAGTCCCCTTTGCGCCTTTAACAACATTGCGATCGGGCATTGATTATGGTGTTATTTTTCCTGCTATTATAAGGTTACTCTGGAACCTTGAGCTTTCTGCTTTATTTGCTGTCTATATAGATAACATATTTCTTGACATATAAGTCATCATCATTGGATTTTTTTTACTAAGCTATGATTAGAAGTTGCATTTATTTGTAGTTTTGCTTCTTCTTTTTGGGGGACCAACATAGGTAGGTCAAGGGTGAGAACTGTTGCTCCATCCTTAGGCATATTCCTTCACTAAGAATTCTTGCAAAGCAAATATGGTGATTGGTGTAAATTCAGGGGTCTGCCTTAAGTAGTTATGTATACTTAGCTTTGTTGATAGATTTTATCAAGGTTCTAGCACTGAAGAGATCTCTGGAAATTAATTAGCATTTGGTTATCTTCCCGAGTGCTTAAAGAGTACCTCATTGTGCATTGGGCTTGAGTAGTTTATATTTTCAGTGTACAGTAGAAAAGGTTGTTAGATGGTTTCATTCTTTTCCTTCTTCAACTTGTTGAGTGCATGATGTGGTCAGTAGTTGAAGCTGTGGTCAAACTTTTTTAAACTAATTGGTAGCTTGTTTTTTTCCCTTGAATCTTATTTCATTAGACTTTTTGCTTTATTTTATTTTTGTTTTATTTATATATGTGCTGTTATAGTAGTTATTTATGTAGAATAAAGAGACATACATCCTTTTATATTGTTTGTTGCTAGAAATGTAATTCGTATTTCTCTTTTCTTATTCAGATTCAGGTAGCTCATCTGGCAGCGAATGTGATGCTGCCAATCCAGCGATTGCATCGAAGGTATATTTTAGTATTTTACGAATCAAACCAATTCTCTCTCTTAAATAAGTGTGTGTTGAGGTACATGGTTTTTAATTGACCTTTTTCATATTTTAGGGAAACTTAGGTTCCGGAGCAAATTTAGATGAAAGAAAAAGTGCCGGTGTTCTAGACATTGGAAATTGTGACTTAGGTTCCAGAGCAAATTTAGATGAAAGAAAAAGTGCCGGTGTTCCAGACATTGGAAATTGTGAATTAGGTTCCGGAGCAAATTTAGATGAAAAAGAAAGTGCCGGTGCTCCAGACATTGGAAATTGTGAGTTTCAGGACTTGAATATATGTTTTGCATGTTTTCTTCAAATATGCCTAGGAATATTTGTCATTCAATAAGGTTCTCCTGAAGGTCCGCGTTCATTTCTTGTACAGCATCTGTAAATGGTTTGGATCAAGTAGAGCTGAATTTTCAGGGTAAGCCAACTGCTATTGAGGTGGATAGCCATCAAGAGGGTAAGCATAATAATTAAGAAGACTGTATGATGATTTCTTTGGCCATCATCTCACACCTATCATGCTGTTCATTATAGGGGAGAGTGCTCCATCTGAGAGGCAAGTCTCCCCTGATAAGCTCTATCGCGCAGCTTTGTTGAGGAATCGTTTCGCGGACACCATACTTAAAGCTCGGGAGAAATCACTTGAAAAGGTTTTTTCAATAGCAATATTGTACATGTCTAGGATTTATAATTCTCAGTGTTCTTCATCAATTGTGACCATTAATTTCGTGATATTTTGAATTCAGGGTGAAAAGCTTGACCCTGAAAAACTACGGATTGAAAGAGAGGAGCTTGAAAGGCGGCATAGAGAAGGTTTGACGGGATAAAGTTATATTTAGCTTTTAGTTGGACATGCATTTTTTTTGTCAGAGATTCTTGAAAGCCTTGCCGTTTTAATTTGTTATTAGAAAAAGTTCGGCTTCAAGCAGAGGCCAAGGCTGCTGAAGAGGCTCGAAGAAAAGCTGAAGCTGAAGCCGCAGCTGAAGCCAAAAGGAAGAGGGAACTGGAGAGACAAGCTGCTCGCCAGGCATTGCAAAAGGTAAAATAGCACATTGTAAATTTGAAAATGACCTAGGCCAGCATATACCTTGTTGTTTTAACTGCAACAAAAATGTTTGCAGATGGAAAAGACGGTAGATATCAATGAGAACAGTCGGTTCATGGAAGATTTGGAAATGCTTAGGACTGCACAAGATGAACAGCTGCCAAGTTTTTCAGAGGAGGCAAGTCCAGAGCATTTGGAAAACAGGTTGGGTAGTTTTAAATTCCAGGGGAGCAGTAACCCCTTAGAACAACTAGGATTATACATGAAGATGGATGATGATGATGAGGAAGAAGTTGAACTGCCTCAAACTGTTAAAGAACCAGTTAAAGAGGTCGAGGATGGAGAAATCGACTGATCTAATTTCTTTTCTTCCTATTTGAGGGGCAAAAGCCGAACGAACTATGATTTTGAGTTTCACGAGTGTGCACTCTGGATATTATGTTTGCAATATGCTTCAGCTATGTAGTTGCGGTATTCTGAAGAATGAGGATTGGCGTCTCGTGTCTGGGTCTGTGATCCTGATATTGGTTCGTGTACTGGGATTTGCGATGGAAATTAGGTATCCGAGTGCGGTTGATGCTTGTGGAGTTTGGATAGAAGAGGTTTTTGGAATATATATATATATATATGAGGGTACGGTTTTTGTTGGGTTCCGGCCTTGCTTTGTTGTTTCTAATAACTAGTATGTACATATCCTTTTTTTGGGGCGACTCAAACCAGGAAAAAGTAAAAAAAAAAATTGGGAAATGAAAAAAGAAAAATGGAAAATACTAACTGTAAAATAGTCTCGAGTAGTGAAGTATTTCTCAGGTTTTTTTCTGCAAAATTTGTTTTATCTTTTTAGGTTCTTGCTAATGGTAAAATAGGGTTGGCAAATAGTCGGGTTTTGGAAAATCCTATTTTAATTACTTTCATGAATTTTAAGTAGGGATGGTAAAATCATTGTTGGGATGAGGATTCAGTATTTTAAGAGAATAATTTTTCCTATATCTATTGGTTACAGATCGGGTATGGGTTTAAGCATTTTCGTTCAAATAGAGGTAATATTTGGAGACCCGTATGAGAGTCTACGGGGACTAATATATTATGGATGAGGATGAGTAAGGGGACATTTTTAATACAATTAATTGAACATAACAGATATAAATATTAGTATCTTGTTTCATATTTGACCTATTGCTATCCTTAATTACAAGTCTGGTAGTTTAAAAATGTTGGGTCTCGGGTGCTTTGAAAATATTGAATGAGTTGGCGGTAGGGTGGATAAATGAGTCAGGTTTTAAAAAGTTCTCATCCAATTCAAATATTATTTATTAATATTTTTAAAATTGAAGAAAAATGCAGTTTTTTAAACTTTGAATTATGGAGGATTTTTAAAATTTTAAAATTATGCAAGTTTTATTAAAGTTCACTACATTTGCCCATTGGCGGAGTGATTGATCTGCCGTTCTCAGATTAATTTGTGTTTTACTGTTTAATTTTGTTGTGTATTCATCCATTTATTTAGGATTGATAGATTGGCCGGACTAAAAAAAATCCAATTAAAATTTAAGTGTTTTATTTAAGTTTGATATGAAAAATACATTAAGAATATCAATTCAAAATTTAATAAGTTTGATTTTTCCAATATTTTAAAAATATTAATAAATAATACTTCAATTTTAGATGAGGTTTTTTTCAAGAGCGACCCAAACCCAATAACCATTTGAAAGGAAATTATCAAATAAAGCTCTAGCACTAGTTTTCTAGTAATCAGAACATAAACTGTAAAAAGTTTAAAGGGGATAGTTGACCTCATGCTCAGCCAAGGCAGCTTCCAAATCAAGTTCTTTAACACTTGTTTTTTTTTTTTTTTTGCCAAAATGTGCAGCAACATCACATAAATGCACAAGAAAAATATACTCCACTAAAAGATGAAAGAAACTTGCTCACCAGAATAATTTTTGGCAGCCAGGCTTCTTGTAATGAACTTAGCAGAACTATGACAACACACCCCCATAGTTCATCTGAATTTTAATTAGCATGGTGATTTCATTAACTAGGTGTAGTAAGTTATATGAATCTTTTGACGTTATTTTAAACTATGTGTGAAATCATTGTCTCATTAAATTTAATTAAAAAATAGATCTCTAAAGAGACATATATCAGATGACTATATCTATGATCGGCTCGATAAAACACAATTCAATAGGTAATCAATAGTGATTGGGATCCCATTTTGCATGTGAGAGGAAGAAAAAATCTCTCAGTTAGAATCACTAAAAGCAATCACACATATATTTGATGATTTTAGCTTAACAGTTATTGCAAGAAGTCTCAAGGGACGTGGTTTGGTGGTACAGGGTTTAAGGTTTGACCTTCAGATCCTAAGTTTGAATTAAGGGAGTGTGTTTCTTATAAGAGTTTGGGATAGATGGGGGTTTTACTTACTCCGTTTAAACTCGGAAGAGGTAGTTTGGCGGTGTGGTTTCCAACGATTTCAAAAAATATATATATATTGCAAGAAAGGAACAAGTGAGGGGGAAAAGGTTATAAATAGCTAAAAACTACAAAGTCCTGTCAACTCTTTCAATCAAATGAGATAACCAACCACACCTCCAATTTTTATTTGAACCAAGCAAGCACACTAAATGTCAATGGCAACAATCTACCAAGTAAAAAGAAAATGAATAAGACAACAAGATACAAAGGCTCACAAGCATCAAAATTTCCCCGGATGATACACTGAGTATGACCTTGGTATAAGTGTAGAGTAGTTACTTTGCCTTGGCAAAATTGTGTATGCATTACCCATCAATTAAAATTTTCATATCATTGATGTGAAGAAATTAACATCAATTTTAAGGCGATTTAATTAGGAACTTACATCTTCATCCTATGTGTTATTGAATGTGCACACGGATAGAAGTAGAGTAACCAAACTAAAGACAAACTAATGTTTTAGTAAGTTATAAATTAGACTAAAATCAACCCCAAAAAAAAAAAAAAAAACCCTATTTTGATTTAATTTAAAATCACATCCATTTTTTCCCCTAAACAAAAGTCTTCGACGGATGTAATATTTACGTCGAAACAAGTTACGGATTAGCTACGGATTTTTCCGTCGCTATTTGACAGTTTTCTTGTAGTGATATCCCCTAGTCTTCGAACCAAGTTTTCAAATAACATTTCTACAGTAGTCACAGTTATTAGTTTTTTTAAAAAAAAATGTTCTTATCTATTTTTTTGGAGTAAATAAACAGAATGAAAATTGTATGTGTTAACTTGCTATTCGCTTAGTTATGAATTTAAACTTGAAAATAATCCATTTGTGAAAAAACAGGAGACATAGGTAAAACTATCTACATAGACTTTGCTTATAGCGAGAGCCCTATATATGGTATTAAGTACGGGATGTTCATTAACTAGAAATTATGAAATGATACAATCATTTCAAACATAAGATGATATACTATATTGAAGAAGGAAATTTGTATGCTAAAGATGTCTTCAAACTAGAGCACCATTTAGAATGAAGCTTTAACAACACTTGGGTTGAAAAATAGTAAAACAGTTCCAAAAGAGAGTATTATGGTTTTAGAGCATTTGATAGGATCACCAAACTTCATGGTAGAATTATCCAATTTATTGAAAATATGAAATTATACTACTTCAAATACCAAACGATCGTATTTATTGCACAAGACTCCAAAGATCCTGATATACATATTCTTACCTATTTTTTCCACATAGAGTTTGTTTCGAGTGATCAAACGCATTATGATTAAAAGAAAAGAACCAACATATCCCTCAAACAATAGTTATCTAATCTAAATACCAAAATATCTAAATTGTCAAGCAAATTAACATTGAAAAATGTTGATAGGGCATAGGATTCTATATACCCATTTATCTGTTTTCTTAAGAAAACAAAGCTAAAATATACACAAATTAACTGAATAAACAAACGAGGTTTTATGAATTTTTGGCTAAAAAAACCAGCCACATTGTAAAAAGTTTGTAACCCTTCAAGCTTTAGATGATGATGATAACCTTAAGAGTAAAATTTGAAGTTCTTGGAATCAAGTATCAGCGCCCTTAATCCACCAATAGGGGCTAAAATCATCAAAACCACACCAACTATAATGCAGAACTGCAAATTATATGAAGAGAACCAATATTAGATTCACTAAGAGGTGAGTAGGGGACAGTCGCCCTTTGCTTCCGTTAAAATAAAGTGTATCAATCATCTTTACTGAATCAATATTCTGCCTACGCCACTGACTAAACCCAAAATTAGAAATCACATTTAAGAATTTTCAAACATACCCAATTTGTGATCCATGATAAGCTGAATCTTCTTGGTTTGTAGACGGCTAGCCAAATGATGCAAGGGATCTGAAATATAAATATGATCATAAGTTTGTAGTTGTTTCAATTATGTACAGAAAGAGAAAAGATTATAGGGATGTCAATAAGACGGGATAGGAATTGTCCGCTCTAGGACAAAAAAAATCATCCTATCTTAACCGGCATCTCATTAAACCTCGTTTCATTAAAAATTTTGGGATAATTTTTTTTTGTCGTGTTATAAGAAAATATGAGGAAAAATTGGTAACCCTAATTTGATATGACTTCTCTAACTAAGATTAAGAGACTTTACATAGTAAGTAGTTGGAGCGAAAGCTAATCCTCCAAAGAAACTGAGTAGCCCACCAAAGAAAGGAAATGTCATTGCTATAAACATTGTGAATCCTGCATCCAAATAAAGAACATAATGTCATTCATTGCCATTCCAAATTAAACATGCAACATGAAGCTAAAATTGTGTAAAATGCAATGCTTACCAACATATATAGTTCTTGTGAGGAATCGAAGAAGCTGAGATGGTTTAAAATGAAGCTTCATAACCAAAAAAGATTCCAACATATCAAACACAGGCATGGCATAAACTTGATAGCTTCCAATGACATGAACAACAACAAACATGTTAGCAGCAGCAATTAGCCAACGAGGTTTCTCAAGTGATATGAGAACATTGTCCTCAACTTGGTTACCAAAAGCCCAGTAACCAGCTATGGCAACTGGGAAATAGCAGAAGGCAACAAGGAGATAAGCAACAACAACTCCTTTCCACATGGGTTTCTTTGATGGCTTCTCTGGAGTTGAAGGGATTGATGCTTGAATCTCCAATACTACATTGTGCCCAGCAAAGGCAAAAGCCACATCACCCAAAGCATTAAGGACATTGAACACATTTCCTGTTTTTGTTGATGCCCTTTGTCCATAATCTACATCTGGTTGAACCCCTTTTTGTATACAAGCTACCCAAGCAATAGTAGAGTAACTGCAACAAAAATTCCATATGTAAGTTACAATTATTTTTTGGAATCGTCATTAATAATTTTCATAATTATATATTAGATCCTTAATTTTTTTTTATAATTAAGTATTAGGACCATGTTGTTTAAGGTTTATAGAAAATCTTGAAACTCAATCAGAATTCGGAATGAAAAATCGAGTATTCATTTTAATGCAAATAATTTTTTAATCTCGAATAATAATCCGAATGAGAATGAGACCGATGCCATCCGTAATATTGCCTAAATTTAAGGTCTCCAAATCTAATGAAATTTCAACTTTTAACAAATATAACTTTATTTTTTTATTTTTTATGGGTAGGACCCCATTTTAAAAAAGGTCCCTCAAAATCAAGGTTATCAATATATAATTGATTGATTTTTAAGTGTGAGTTTGTTCGTATTCATACCTTATAGACATAGCAGCAGCTGCAAGTGAGACAGCAGTAATGGAATTGAAACTGGGGAGATGAGAAAGAACAAAGTGAACAGAAGAGAAGATCATGATGAAGTAAGTGAGCTTGATATCTTTGCAGCTAGGGCAAACAGTATCATGGAATTTCTTCAAACACTTGCCACCAGTAATTGTATACAGAATGTTGACACCAACTTCAACCATAAGCTGTTGGGGTACTATAATCCAAAGGCCTAGCTTTTCACCAAATGCATACTGACCCAATTCATAATACCTGTCAAATCTTTTTCCAGGCACCATCTCATGCATTTCTACCATTTGCCATAATGTATATAGAGTTATGATCCAGGATAATGTTATTATTGCAATCCCAGGACCCCTACAATGCACACCAAAAATTTAATTAGCAAACATGTCGTTTTTAGCGCACAAGATTCCCGCTATAAGTCGAGTTCAGAAAAAATCTTGATGTACACAAGTAACACAGCCTAAAGTTCATTGTTATATGTGCTTATAAAATTGTATTTTCATGATTGCATGGCCTTGCATGAAGCCCGATCTCAAGTAAATAAATAGAGGCATATCTATGTAGACTTAATTTTTCCCCCTCTTTTTAATTATGTTAATTTATCATGAAAAAATATAAAAAGGAGAAAAAGTAACACCAAGAAAATAATTGATGGTTACAACTTACAAAGTACTAACTTATAACTCATTCTATAGATAACTTTTTTTTGTTTTTTACATTTAAGCGGAGTAAGTAAAAACCGCTCTTATAAAAAATATATTTATTGGATTCGAAACACAGGACCTCAAGAAAAGATCATGAGCCTTACATCACCAAGCCACACCACTTGGGAATATAGATAACTTATTATCATTAAATTAGAAAATTTAGAATAATTGGTTACTTATTTATTATAAATCAACAATATTTTTCTCTATCCCATTTCAATATGAATATTACCACTTTAGATTTTTACGGATGACTTATGCTTGCACAATTCTTAATATATTTATGTGTATTTAGAAAAGCAAAAAAACAAAAAACAAAAAACAAAAAGGAATTTTAAAAAATAAATAAATAAACAGCGTTGTGGAAACATCATTATTGGCAAAAAATAAAAACAATAATAATAAATAAAAAACTTCAAAATCAAAGCTTCATAATACAATGTAGAGATTGATATATGTGCAAAATATGAAAGTAGTAATCCAGATAAAAATTCAAACTAAAGTTTTTCAATTAATCTTCCTTTGGAGCCAAAAAAAAAATAGATCATATTTATTTATTTATTTTTACACTAATCAATAATTTAACTAGTTTGGTGATATAGAACTTAAGATTCAGTTACATATTTCGCCGCTCAAATGAGATGATTTGACGGCGGGATTTCCAATATTTATAATAATTTAACCTTCTTTTTTTTTTTTTTTTGCATGGGGGGCATAATAATGAAAAAACATACCATCCAATTTCAGACATGGCGTAAGGGAGGCCCAAAACTCCAGCACCAACCATGGCAGTGACATTATGAAAAGCTGAGTACCACCACTTTGCATTACGTGACTTTGTTATTGGAAGCCAATCATTCAGTTCCTTTGATTTCTCCATTCTTGCTGCTGCTGCTTCTTTCTCATTATTCCCACCATCCGCCATTTTTGTTTCTTTTTTTTTTTTGGGTTTCCCTCAAGTTAAGTATCAGTTTAATGAAGCCTAAGGATTTTGTGTATATGTAGTAGTAGATATGGGCAAGTCAAGTGTTTGTTTCCTGTTTAAATTGAAATTGTGGGTTTATTTTATTTTTTATTTTTTATTTTTATCCAAATTATTAAAGAAATTATGGATAAAGATTATATAGGATTGAAATTGAGTGCAATCAAGAGTAATTTTCGATGATTTTTCACTTGAGAGATCTCGTGTAATTCGGTAAATTTTGAAGGAATCATAAGGAATCCCAACTGCCTGATTTTTAATTTATCAACTAGTTTTATAAGATTCAGTAAATATCCATTTAATTTGTAAAAATTGAGATTAGGTGATTTTTAGTAGATATAATAATCCATTATCCATGTGAAAATGTGGATATATGAGTAGGCGTCTCTCTCTTATATTAATTAGAGATATGAGTAGAAATATAATTATATTTATCTAGTTTCTTAGTAGATTTTATATTGTAAATATCGATAGATTTGTAACAATTATATATATAAGTTATGCCATTCGAGGAAAAATAGAAACAGATCGTATAGTGATCATTTTTAACGGTTTAGAGTGACCTAACTCCAGAGCCTAATTCCTTAATTTCCCCGGTAAAATGATCTTGAAGCGATCCATTTTTAACAGTTTAGAGCGACTCAACTTCGAAATCCTAATTCCGCCAAATGATTGTGAAGAGATCCCCTCTTTAACGTATAGGGTAGCTCAACTCCTAAACATTAATCCCGCCCAATTTCTGTTGAGAGTATCACCCGCATTTAAAGGAGAAAGATTTCATATTTTTATTGTTTTTATTAATTTTAAAATCTGAACATAATACTAGATATTTGAAAGCTTCAAATTATGTCGAAAATTTCGGAAAGTAAATTCTTAATACATATCCCCCCGTACAATCTTGTGTGCTCCCAACACTTTCTCCTAGTCTATTTATGATTATTATGTTAAAATAACAGCAACTGCCGCAGAATTTTATTTTACAAAATGGCTAGAAAATTATGGAATCGATATTGGATTTGGATATTGACAACCCTATTAGGCCGCGGCCACGAAACACGTTAAGAACTCATGTGTATAACTCATCCTTTAATGCACTCAACTTCTCGAATAATTATAGATCTCGCTAGAAAAGTAGAAGTCTCGCATCAAATTTAATGAACTTCTAAATTGAATCACAACTCCGCCTTAAATTGAAATTGAAATTCAAACATAGACCAAGCACAAGAAGAAAACTCAGGCAACTGTAAAGAAAATAAGGCAGCCAACTAACAGTGATTCTTTCAAGGACTCGGCTCCGATGAGTTGAAATATAGGATGACCGTGATTATCTACATCAACTGTTCTATGTTTATTAAGGTGAAATAACTGAAGAACATGTCTTAAATACAAAAACAAAAATTACATAAACCATGTTCCAATCATACAACATGTTTTCTCATGAACAAGACAAAGGGTTTTTGCATACTACCAAGAAACATAACCCTGCTCAGCAGGTTTTACTCTTGATTATTTGTCTCAGGAAAATTTTATTTAAACTCGGCAAGCTCTACATAAAACACAAACAACAGATTTATGCGTGCTTTCTTATGCACCAAAGCCACGGCCAGTGACTTACTGGGTCTTCGACATGTGGACGATGAGATCAACCACACGAGAACTGCAAACCACAAAAACATCAGAAATATCAACCACTGCGTCAAAATTATCAGAATTGAAAAACTCTAGCTGCATTGATGCCAATTAATTCAGTATTAAATTGTATTTTCGTGACGGTGTTAATACAGAATATAACAAAGATAAGGTCATCGGAGTTTTACCTGTAGCCCCACTCATTGTCGTACCATGAGACAATCTTCACGAACTTCTTGCTCAAAGCAATACCAGCCTTGGCATCAAAAATACTTGACCTGCAAAATTGTAACACAGAGAAAATTAACTCATTTGGTCACCTTCTACAATAACAGTGAAAACGGGCTAACGATAAGATTGTGCATATTTTATCGTTTAAATGTGCAGCCCATGGAAAAGAGAGGCCAAATCCCATCTGAGCACCTTACCCCATAATGATATATCCACCATCTCCAACGAATCATAAGAAAACAAAAGCTACATGTCTTAAAGAATAATAGCTAGAAGTATCAGTTAATTACCTGTTGTCACCAATAAAGTCAGTGGAAACCACATCATCCTCAGTGTATCCCAAGATACCCTTTAGTTTCCCCTCGGACTCCTCCCTGAGAAAGACACAAAATGAATCAGATTCGAGATTAGTAAAAGCCAAAATATCCGAAACAAGAATCACAAAACCCACGTCTGCAACACTACATAAAATTTTAGGCAAAACTTTTATCTGTAGAATGTCAAAAGGCAACTAAATATCCTCCATACTTGATGGCAGCTTTAATTTCATCATAAGAAGCTTCCTTCTCCAGCCTCACCGTGAGGTCAACCACAGAGACATCAACAGTGGGTACACGGAAAGCCATACCAGTCAGTTTCCCATTCAAAGAAGGCAAGACTTTTCCAACAGCCTGAAAATGTTGAAAAATGGAACATCCATTAAACTCACTAGTGTTGAAAAGTATGGCCTTACTACAAATGACAACCTCAGAAGTTATAGGAAAGCGGACTCAATAAACTCTTACCTTAGCAGCTCCGGTACTGCTAGGAATGATGTTGAATGAAGCAGCCCTGCCACCTCTCCAATCCTTTGATGATGGCCCATCAACAGTTTTCTGGGTTGCTAAATAAACATAATAAAAAAGCATAATAGGTATACATCTGTAGAACAGCCTTTAACTAATTAAGTGCGAAAAGCAAATTTTAATCTACAATACCGGTGATGGAATGAACAGTGGTCATCAAACCCTCAACAATGCCAAACCTGTCGTGAATGACCTGCAAGTGAACACAAGCAAGAAAAAATTAAAACCCCAAATGAACTTATCCCCCCTGACATATTGACAATGCAACTAAAAAGTACAACCAATAAGGTAACAAGAGAACCTTGGCTAGTGGAGCAAGGCAGTTGGTGGTGCAGCTAGCATTGGAAACATGTTAAGTTCTGGCTTGTACTCGTGCTCGTTGACACCAACAACAAACATAGGAGCATCCTTGCTGGGGGCTGAGATGATAACTTTCTTAGCACCACCCTAGAGCAAACAAACAATCAATTTCATTGAGATCACTTGTATATACGCAGGTGATACACATTCAAATCAAA
This sequence comes from Zanthoxylum bungeanum, assembly GCA_019454045.1. Classification (NCBI taxonomy): domain Eukaryota; kingdom Viridiplantae; phylum Streptophyta; class Magnoliopsida; order Sapindales; family Rutaceae; genus Zanthoxylum; species Zanthoxylum bungeanum. The sequence goes on along the minus strand of SKCR01027663.1, from coordinate 237,632 downwards.
TCACAGGAAGGTAAAAGGAGTCGACAAACCTTTGTTCTTTTCCTCTTTTTTTTTTTTTTTTTTTTTTAATTTCATGCCTATCACACTACTCCATTTCACAATAGCGCAAAAACATGAGACAGTTACAAGAAAAAATTTGAAGACTCTAAAAATATTAGCATAAAGTAGTTGGTTCACAATTAACACAGCATATCAAATGTTTCAAAAAAGTAATGTTTTTCATCAGCAGAAATTCCAAATACACGTGAATAAACACACAAAAAGCAGCATGCATAGAACATAAGATCAAGTAATTAAATAGACAATTAGACATAAACAACCACATAATAAACAATAAATAACTCTTGAGACTCTTTAAGTTTAGCAAGACAAACCTTCAAATGGGCAGCCGCCTTATCCTTATCAGTAAAGACTCCAGTTGACTCCACAACATACTCGGCTCCAGTCTGAGCCCATGGGATCTCCTCGGGGTTCCTAATATTATCACCACCAACAATTTATAAGAGTCACTCATCTTAAATAAAAATTTACTCTGAACAAAGTAAGAAGCTTGGATGATACCTAACACCGAAGACAGCGACCGGCTTCTCACCAAAGAGAAGGGTCTTCTCATCCTTAACCTTCAACTCATGGTGCTTCCATTGACCGTGAACACTATCATACTTAAACATATATGTCTAACAAAACAAAAATAAACTCATTTAAATCACCCATAAAGAGTAAATAGCCTCTTTAACAGCAAATAAATCTCACCTAAATTTTTTTTAAAAAAATAAATTAAATTAAATTAAAGCAAAAAATACCATGTAATCGGTTGTGATAAAGGGATCATTAACAGCAACAAGTTCAACATCGTCTCTTTGCAAAATAACTCTTGCAACCAACCTACCAATTCTTCCAAAACCTGTGTAATTTCATCAAATAAACATAAACAAACATCGGATCCTTACTCACAAGACTGTAACGAACTAACTATAATTAAAATCAACAAACTCATACAAATTTAATATCTATTACCGTTGATTCCGATCTTGACCTTCCCTGCAGATCATAGCGAACCCAGAAAAAATGAACAGATTAAATTAAGAACGATGATAAAATTACAAAAAAAAATGGAAATAAATTTTAAGAAAAAAAAAAAAAAAAGTACCCATGATTCTCGAGAGCTGAATTTCAGCAGTTCAAAAAAGAAGAGTGAAGAAAGTTGTAGAGAGTAGAGAAGTTTATGTGGTGGTCGAAAATTAGAAGTTTAATAATAATATAAAGGAAATGAACCGGAGACCGGAGGAACCGGTTGCTAGTAGAATACATTTTTTTAAAGCTGTGTTGTAAATTACAATCATAGGACAGAAAATAGGCTTGAATCTAGATTTGGCCACGGTTCAAATCACAATCTAATGGTTCTATTCGATTATGATTCTAAAATTGAAATCGAATCGAAATTCATTTTGGTTTGGTTACGATTCCACGTAATTTGAAATCATAATCTTAAGGTCTAATTCAATTTGGTTCAAAACTGGAACCAAACCACGATTTTCCCCAAAAAAATAAAGTATCAAATGGATTTTTGAGATTGGATCGATTATTCGGTTCTAAAAGTTGTAAATTCTCTAAATATAGAGTATGGATACATGAAGAGTCATATCCCTTAGGTAGTACCTTATGGGAAATACACTAACATGTAGAGACATGTCCTCTAATTGAAAGAACACACGTATAGGCTCCAAAAGGGTTTAAGGAGAGGGTTACACCCCAAACTAAAAGGTACCCTCAAATGCACCTTTACATGTCTATTTAAAGGAGCCTTCATGTTCATTCAAATATCCATAAAATCATAAGTCTTGAGTGACTACATTGTTGTTTTAGAGTCAAGAGAGATTCCAACTATTGTCCAAGTTCAAGATCTTGTTAAAAAGTGCTCATTGATCAAGAGGAATCCAAGTAATCCTGGGAGGATGTTAGCCAAAAAATCCGTAGAGCACCGATGCGGGGCTAACAAGTTCTTTAGGACAGAGGCAACTCGACTTGGACTACAAATTTTCATCATTTTCTGGGTTTTCTGTAAGATTTTTGGTTTATGTTCAATATCGGTATGTTAGTGTAGATTTGTTGATCGTGTTTTGGTTTTGATTTGTTGATGTATGTTAGTTTTCGTTTAATGACATCATATCCCCCAACACTAAATAATTGGTGTTGGAAAATGCTTACTCATAAGCATTTTGATGCACAATTTTAAGCATGATCAACTTCGTGTTAGTGGTTGTTATTGAATGATTCGTATACTCCTCTGTGAGTAGTTCGAAATGATATATTCATATGCTTAAAATGGTGCTTGGGTGAATGAGAAATTGTTGCTCAAAGTTTCACCCAATGGTGTTGGAAAATAAGGAGAATTAAACTTGTCCCATATAGGAAAGCTATAGAGGGAAAATTATGCTTATATATGATTGATCATATGTAGATGGGTAAGAGTTATAAGGATAGAGGCTCTCTCTACGTGCGGGGGGGGGGGGTGCAAATCAAATCCGAATCAAGCTTGGCTCGTATGCACCCGCGTGTCCTGTGTACACGAATGCCGGACCAAATGGGTTGTGATTTTCGTTTTTTGTAGATGAACAAAATACACAAAGACATTGTCCTCACACACACAAAAGCTATCAGTTTTCTTTGTTTTTGTAAAGGAATAGTTTAAAACACTTTTGTGGTTCGTTGGATACGAGTTCGGTGGTGCCCTTACTCGTTCGTTTTCCGTTGTATCCTGGGAAACAATCGTCTCACGTTCTACTGCACGTACGGTAGGGGACGGATTTGTTTTAAGGATGTTGTTGACATCAACAAGCCTCGGAAGAAAGAAGCAGTGGTTTGGTTCGGTTCTGACTCAGACAAAGTTCGGTCAGAGGCAGAGGCGCAGACGCTTCAAAGGCAGAGGCTCAAAGTCGGTCAGAGGCAGACGAAGACGATTTCAGAGGCAGACGCAAGATTTCAGAGTCAGCCGCAAGTTTTCAGAGGCAAACGTTCAGAGGCAGAGGCACAAAGTTTTCAGCGCCAGACGTACAACACTTCAGGGTCTGACGCGCTCAAGTTCCGAATCATACCTCAGCATCTGATTCGTCGTTGGGTCTGAAGTTTGCCGAGAGGGTCTGAACCTCGTCACCAGGGTCTGCTTTGCACAACAGGGTCTGATTCAGAAACAAGAGGCTGATTCGGATTTTCCCAATTTACCAATCATTGTATTTGTAATATTTGTAATACAATTGGAACTGTAACCGAACCGATTCTCCAACTTTCTAAAACCATAGAACCAGATGGTTCGATTCAATTCGGTTATGGGACTTAATTGAATCATGGCCAGGTCTACTTGTATCAATCCATCGATCGATTTTGTTAAATTAGTATTTTATGAATTATGTAACATATTGATCTGATCTAATCTCGATTTGCAGCATTATTTTTTGATATTACATAAATTAATTAACTTCTCATTTGTTTGAAAAGAAATTTCTTAGTTAAAAGATGTAGTATTCATGGAGATTATAGATTTTCCAATTTTAGCAAAAATGCTTTATTTATTTATGTCTTTAAGGATACCTTAGTATTTTACGATATTAGATGGCAAAGGAAAATTTTTTGGGGGCTAAAATTGAACAGTTAAAAAAGAATAGTAGAGTTAGGAACGATAGAAAATTCTAAATCCCAATAAGAATTTGGTATTTCGTATCATTCAGTACATAATTTAAGAGGAAAAATCACTCGATTTTAATTCCGAATAAAAAATTGGGCTAAAATTCGGGACGATTTTGGTCTCAAATACCTAATTTTAACCTAAAAATCTAAATCTCTATAAGAATTTGATATTTCGTATCGTTCAGTATAAAATTTAAGAGGAAAAATCACTCGATTTTCATTCTGAATAAAAAATTGGGCTAAAATTCGGGATGATTTTGGTCTCAAATACCTAATTATATCCTAAAAATCTCAAATCATGAATTATTCGATTTGAGATTCAGAACGAGATTTCACCTCGATTCAAAAAATTGATTATGATTTTGAGATATTTTTTAATCTGAAGTCATAATTAGAAAAAGACCGGTACAAAGCAGATGTTGAGATTACCATCCTTGCAGAGAAGATGAGTAGCGGTTGAAAATGATATGAGAAAATGATATTTTCTCAAGAGATGTGGTTTGGTGGTATAAATCTTAGGATTTGGTTGCTTAAGTCTTAAGTTCGAATTCAGATGATATATTTTTTATAAAAAAAAATTGGGACAGTCGGAGATTTTACTCACTCCACTCAAAATTGGATCGGGTGATTTGGAGGTGAAATTTCTAATATTTTCAAAAATAATAATAATAATAATAATATAAAGGAAATGAATGGGAGAAACCAGTTGCTAGTAGAGCCCCGTTTTGTTTGCTTTTATTATCCGCAGCCGTCCGATCTTTGCCCTTTAGTTGTGATATAACGTGTGGTCCGTGCCATCCTTGTCAAAAATTAAATAATGATAAATTAATTGGTGATTTCAAGGAAACGGCTCTTCTCATATATAATCTTCTAAATAGACAAAGTTGGAATACCGCTATTTTATCCGAATTGATTTCCGAATAAAAATTTGAAAACCAAATCGAAATTCAGAAATTAATTCGGACAATAATTTCTGATAAAATAGTCGATAAGGTTGAAGGTCTGATCAATGGCCACGTCACTATTTGTTGACATGTGACTCTATTTGGTTGACAAGTTGGGGCTCTAGAATTATCTTCGAAAGCCCATAACCCTTGGCCATTTGTCGGGCCCATGTAGATTAAGGCCCATTTTTCTGTAAAATTCCATTTGGCCCCAACTTGTTTTTCAAACTTCAAATTATCCCCACCAATACATACGACCTCAAATGATTTATGACAATAACGTTGTCCTATCTTCAATTTTGGTTTAGTATCAATCAATCACTTTTCAGTTAATTGTATCATAATCTATTTAAAAATATTCTAAAAAATATTAATTTTTGTTGATGGTGTTTTTCGGGCACTATGTTATTTAAACAACACGACAGGGGTAAAAGGGGTAACTCCATTGATCGAGACCGTTAAAGCCGACCCGACAACTTGACGGTAAGAGGCCGAGCACTTTATACTAAATGGCCGAGCACTTGAGATCGGATGACCGAGCATTATCAGATCGACATCAGCATTCTCAGTTCAAATGGCTATCATACCCGACCACGTCAAGACCGACCATATGAAGAGACGTGTTCCAGAAGAAGAGTCATCCTATTCCTACAGGATAAGATAATTAGTTATCATACTTTCATGGGAAAATTTGATAAGTCAGAGTCCTAGTAGGATAAAGAAAGTAAATGTAGTTTTGATTAGGAATCCTGATAGGAAAAGGAGACCATCTCCAATTGGGAATTCTTGTACAAATAGGAATCTGATTTCTTCACCATTATAAATAGGAGGGTAGAGTGAGTGTAAAAAAAAAAAAAAGGCATCAACAAATTAGTGATCAGAATCATCAAGCTCTGATTTGTAAGAAAAAAGAAGAGACCTGAGAAGCGTGTTTGAGTAATAAAAAGTACCATCATGTTCTTGTCCGTGGACGTAGGTCGGATCCAAATCCACCGAACCACGTTAAATCTCTTTGTCGATTGGTGTGTTTATCTGTCTCTCGCTAAATTTGCTTTTGGTCCCCCATAACCAAACAAATTCACTATTGAAGGAGGATTACCTCGGAGGTGATATTCCCATATTACCCTGAGACCAAAATCCGCCGTCAACAGTTGGCGCCGTCTGTGGGGAACTCAACAAAAAGCAACTCGCGTAGTAAGACAATGGCGGAAGGCGGAAACCAACAATCATCAGGGAGCTCGGCTGCAGATTGGATGGAGAAGATCGAGGAAAACCTGATGAAAGAAAGGGAGGAAAACCAGACTCTGCTAAAAACCATAGTAGACCGGTTGGAAAAGATGGAAGGAGCGCACGACGGAAAATTCAAGGCCGGGACTAGCCGACGAAGGAATGAAATAGCGGAAGGAAAGAGAATTGTCGATATAAGTGAGGACGACAGACCCCGGAGGAGAGATCCCTATAGGGTAAGATCCGTGGTGGTGCAGAGAGATTCCCAGACCGAGGACACATGGGAGGAAGAGGATGACAAATCATCACCAGACTCTTCCTACGATAGCCCTCACAGTACCCGGAGAAGAGGGAAAGAACATACCGAAAAGGTGCGAGAAGACACCGACCCTGAGAAGCGCCACTCTCGAGATAGCAGAAAGAAAAGAAACCACAGGGGGCGGCATGGAACCAAAAACAGCAGCATGAAATCTTGGCTGCGGGAGGAGCTGGTCAAATGGGGAGTATACCCCAATGCAAACATAGGGGATGTCCAGGACGGCAAAGATGAGTCCCCCCTCACAGAAGAAATAAAAACAGAAAAATTCCCAAAAAGATTCAGCATGCCGACCATGACACCATACAAGGGCCATACCGATCCCAAAACCCACATTGAAGGTTTCGTCCTACTAATGGAGGTACAAGGGGTAACATGGGATGCCATCTGCAAAGTGTTCCCCCTAACTCTGGCCGGACCGGCCATTCTATGGTATAGAAGCCTAGCCCCAAGGAGCATCAGCAGCTTCGCACAACTGAGAAAGTCATTCATACGACACTTCAAGTAGGCTTGCGTCCCCATAAAGACAATTGGAGAACTAAGACTTATGAAACAAGGAGACGATGAACCTTTGAAAATATTTATTGAAAGATACCACAATATGGTACTCGAAGTCGGAGGGTATGAATCCCCCGAGGCCCTGGAAAGCTTGAAGGGAGCCTTGAAAGTCGGGAGGCTATGGACCCACCTAAGGATCCAGGACCCCGGACTACGCAACCGCCCTAGAGGTGGCCCAAAAATTCGTTCTATTAGAAAACGATGAGAAAATATCCCGAAGAGGGAACACCATCAGAGAAAGGACCACAACGTAAGGGGACATGCCACAAATGGGTGCAGAGACCTGCGGGAGCAGGTGGAAGACTTGGTGAAAGAAGGCTATCTCAGAATGTACATAGACCATTCGGTTTTTGAGGTCGACCAAGTTGATAGCGGAAGTCATCCAGTCGGATGCGTGGAATGCTGAGATGCAGAGAGGATGTATTAAGAAGAGTCTTGCTTGTAGTGACCCTTGTAGAGTTGCAAAAAAGGCAACGGATCCAAAAAACTCGGGTCTGCTCTTGTACCGCCGAGACCGATGCCTCTTTCCGGCTCGGGTCTGCTCTTGTACCGCCGAGACCGATGCCTCTTTCCGGCTCGGGTCTGCTCTTGTACCGCCGAGACCGATGCCTCTTTCCGGCTCGGGTCTGCTCTTGTACCGCCGAGACTGATGCCTCTTTCCGGCTCGGGTCTGCTCTTGTACCGCCGAGATCGATGTTTGTTATAGCTCGGGGTCGGGTTACGTCCCACCGAGTCATGCTCATTGGTCTGGGGACGGGACATTCCCCCAGAGCCAAATACCTTTTTCAGCTCGGGGTCGGGTTACGTCCCACCGAGTCATGCTCATTGGTCTGGGGACGGGACATTCCCCCAGAGCCAAGTACCTATTTCAGCTCGGGGTCGGGTTACGTCCCACCGAGTCATACATATTGGCCTGGGGACAGAACATTCCCCCAGTACCAAGTATCTCTCTTGGCTCGGGGTCCTCAGGGGCATACTCGATGCATAGGATCCGTGAGAAGCATAGCACATGGAGGGATGATGATACCCCCGTGGCGATTGCTTGCTCCAGTGTTACCGAACATGAGGAGGAACATGCCCTTAATGTGTCGAGCACTCTTTGATCCTCACGTACTCGATGTAATGGATCCGTGGGAAAGCATAGCACGGGGGATGATGACACCCCCGTGACGATTGCTAGCTCCAGTGATACCGGACCTAAGGAGGAATATACCCTTAGAATCCCGGACACTCTTTGATCCATTCATCATTCGGATCTGTGGGAGACACAGCACGGGGATGCGTTATGCCCCTGTGGCGTGTGTGCCTACTCCAGCGTGGTAAGGAGGAGCCCTCATACAATACACAGGCTCCCTAGTGAACCGACGTGTAGAGGATGTGCCCTTACCATTCAAACGCTCTTCTGATCCGAATCCTGGTTCGCCGGGACACTGAATTGAAAGATTCAGAATTGTGTTTTGGAGGCCTCGGATAGGACGCTGTTTTGAGGCATCCATGTTGTTGTTTATGCTTGCGAAACATTTTTGTTTTGGGATAAGTGCTAAGTCACCCCCGCCTTTTGATTTTATTTTCCAGAGTTTTGTTTTTGTTTTTCGCTGGTCTGGCAGAGGGACGCCCGTGCCAGATTCGGTAGGGTTTCAAAAGGTTGATTCACTTCCCTTCTGAATAAGTCCCACTTGATTAATCGGCTCGGGGCTGGATTCGTTCCGTCGAGGCCACTTGATTAATCGGCTCGGGGCTGGATTCGTTCCGTCGAGGCCATTTGATTAATCGGCTCGGGGCTGGATTTCATTCCGCCGAGACCACTTTGCCTTTCTCAGCTCGGGGTCGGGGTACGTCCCACCGAGTCAGCCCTTCGGACTGGGGACGTAACATTCCCCCAGGACCAAGCGCCTTTCTCAGCTCGGGGTCGGGGTACGTCCCACCGAGTCAGCCCTTCGGACTGGGGACGTAACATTCCCCCAGGTCCAAGTGCCTTTCTCAGCTCGGGGTCGGGGTACGTCCCACCGAGTCAGCCATTCAGACTGGGGACGTAACATCCCCCAGGTCCGAGTACCTTTCTCAGCTCGGGGTCGGGGTACGTCCCACCGAGTCAGCCATTCAGACTGGGGACGTAACATTCCCCCAGGTCCGAGTACCTTTCTCAGCTCGGGGTCGGGGTACGTCCCACCGAGTCAGCCATTCAGACTGGGGACGTAACATTCCCCCAGGTCCGAGTACCTTTCTCAGCTCGGGGTCGGGGTACGTCCCACCGAGTCAGCCCTTCGGACTGGGGACGTAACATTCCCCCAGGTCCGAGTACCTTTCTCAGCTCGGGGTCGGGGTACGTCCCACCGAGTCAGCCCTTCGGACTGGGGACGTAACATTCCCCCAGGACCAAGTGCCTTTCTCAGCTCGGGGTCGGGGTACGTCCCACCGAGTCAGCCATTCAGACTGGGGACGTAACATTCCCCCAGGTCCGAGTACCTTTCTCAGCTCGGGGTCGGGGTACGTCCCACCGAGTCAGCCCTTCGGAGTGGGGACGTAACATTCCCCCAGGACCAAGTGCCTTTCTCAGCTCGGGGTCGGGGTACGTCCCACCGAGTCAGCCATTCAGACTGGGGACGTACATTCCCCCAGGTCCGAGTACCTTTCTCAGCTCGGGGTCGGGTTATATCCCACCGAGTCAGTTTTTTGGTCTGGGGATGTAACATTCCCCCAGAGCCAAGTCTTTCTTTTAGCTCGGGGTCAGGTTACGTCCCACCGAGTCAGCTTTTTTGGACTGGGGATGTAACATTCCCCTAGAACCAAGTCTTTATATCATCTCGGGGTCGGGTTATATCCCACCGAGTCGGCTTCTTTGGTCTGGGGATGTAACATTCCCCCAGAGCCAAGTCTTTCTTTTAGCTCGGGGTCAGGTTACGTCCCACCGAGTCAGCTTTTTTGGACTGGGGATGTAACATTCCCCTAGAACCAAGTCTTTATATCATCTCGGGGTCGGGTTATATCCCACCGAGTCGGCTTCTTTAGACTGGGGATGTAACATTCCCCCAGAGCCAAGTCTTTCTTTTAGCTCGGGATCGGGTTACGTCCCACCGAGTCGGCTTCTTTGGACTGGGGATGTAACATTCCCCCAGAGCCAAGTCTTTCTTTCAGCTCGGGGTCGGGTTACGTCCCACCGAGTCGGCTTCTTTGGACTGAGGATGTAACATTCCCCCAGAGCCAAATCTTTCTTTCAGCTCGGGATTGGGTTACGTCCCACCGAGTCGACCGTCATCAGCATAAGGGCAAAGCATTTTCTCCACGGGTAGATATCAGGATCCTCGTTGACTGAGCACATGAAGGTGGCATGAAGGACCAGATTTGCAGCCAAGACATTTTTTCTGCGGTTCCTAAGGTGACCACCAACGGATTCATCGACACACCATCTTTTTATAGTTCCCGGCATCAACTCGCAAACTCGTTGTTACCGAGAACTAGGGGACAGATGTTGATGGTGTTTTTCGGGCACTATGTTATTTAAACAACACGACAGGGGTAAAAGGGGTAACTCCATTGATCGAGACCGTTAAAGCCGACCCGACAACTTGACGGTAAGAGGCCGAGCACTTTATACTAAATGGCCGAGCACTTGAGATCGGATGACCGAGCATTATCAGATCGACATCAGCATTCTCAGTTCAAATGGCTATCATACCCGACCACGTCAAGACCGACCATATGAAGAGACGTGTTCCAGAAGAAGAGTCATCCTATTCCTACAGGATAAGATAATTAGTTATCATACTTTCATGGGAAAATTTGATAAGTCAGAGTCCTAGTAGGATAAAGAAAGTAAATGTAGTTTTGATTAGGAATCCTGATAGGAAAAGGAGACCATCTCCAATTGGGAATTCTTGTACAAATAGGAATCTGATTTCTTCACCATTATAAATAGGAGGGTAGAGTGAGTGTAAAAAAAAAAAAGGCATCAACAAATTAGTGATCAGAATCATCAAGCTCTGATTTGTAAGAAAAAAGAAGAGACCTGAGAAGCGTGTTTGAGTAATAAAAAGTACCATCATGTTCTTGTCCGTGGACGTAGGTCGGATCCAAATCCACCGAACCACGTTAAATCTCTTTGTCGATTGGTGTGTTTATCTGTCTCTCGCTAAATTTGCTTTTGGTCCCCCATAACCAAACAAATTCACTATTGAAGGAGGATTACCTCGGAGGTGATATTCCCATATTACCCTGAGACCAAAATCCGCCGTCAACAATTTTATTCCTAATACTATTTAATAACACTAGCTCATTGATACAAGATAAAAATTGGGGCCCCAATGGCTAGTAGCCGTTGGGGGGCAGGGAAACGGTAATAAAACAGTTATATTTATTTTTATTATTTAAAATATAAATTATTAATGTACCCCTAATAACGGTAATAAAACAGTTATATTTATGGGCATTGTTAGTATCAAAAAAATTCTAAAATTCTATAAATATGATTCATTTTTCATAATTTCATCACATCAAATTCTCAACTCTCTCATTTTCTATAATTCTCTTATTCTCAATCTTACTTCAATACAATTCTCTTATAATCTTATATTCTTATTCTCAATCTCAATTCATTTAGTTGTTAATTTGTTATCATTCGCATCGCAATTATTCAATTTTCTTATTTTTCTTCCTAATTTCTCAAAAAAAAAAAATGACAAGCTCATCTGAGAACATAATGTCAAATATGCCAACCCAAGAGAGCGGCCCTAGTGTCAGTACACAATCACGGAGAAGAGAAGTTAAAGCTCGGTCCTCGGATATTTTCAAAATTCATTTTACTTTGGAACGCCTAGAAGATGATTCACAACGAGCAATTTGCAACTATTGTGGGGTTATCTATAAATTTTCTGGTGGATACGGCAATATGATCAAGCACATGGAAAAACATCATCCGGTTGAATTTGACATTGATACGACGCATACTCAAATGGCCAATTACGCATCATCTAGTAGAGATACGAGTAGTGTAGATTTATTTAAATATTCTGATGCAAAAAATAGAGAAGAATTTGCGAAATTAACTTGTATGACACATCTTTCTTTAAGCTTTGGTGAAAAACTTCATTTTACTAATTACGTGCATAATGCTTTAAACCCTGCTGCATGTAGAATGACTCGAAACACAACAAAACGTCATATTTTCAAATTATATAAAGATGGTAAAATTATTTTAAATGAAATATTTAGAGATGAAAAGTCGTATTTATATGTTCTGATATTTGGAGTGACCATTGACAAACACACTCATACAACTGTGTGACTTGTCATTGGATTGATGCATCATTTACCATGCAAAAAAGACTTATTGCATTTAGAGTTTTTGATGACCCACATTTGCACATAATATTTATAGAATGATGAAGGTAATTTTTGATGAATATGGTTAGTAGAAAAAATTTAATATAATTGGATTTGTTTGATAATGCATCTGCAAATACTGCATCCATTCATGATTTAAAATCCTTATGTGAACCAAATTAGAGGGGTCGATTTTTTCATATTCGTTGTACATGTCATGTCCTTAACATATGTGTGCAAGACGGACTAAAATTATTATCACCTTTCCTTGATCCAATTAAAACGGCATTTAACTGTATTTGGTCATATTCTCAAGTTAGGACAGAATTGACCAAGTTTTGTAAAATAAATGGTATTAAACCGATTAAATTTTCAAGAGATGTTCCAACACGTTGGAATTCTACTTATTTTCTTTTATGTCAAGCATTTCAATACAAAGATGCATTATAAAGTTTTTTTTCTCAACATGTTCAAAATATCACACTTTATCCTAGGCAATGGGATATTTGTGAATTTTTTTAGATATTTTAAGAGTTTTTAATGATGCTACTTTAATTTTTAGCGGTGTTTATTATCCTACATCACATTTATTTCTTCTTGAGAGTTTGAATATTGTTGGCACTCTCGATGAACATGTTGACAATGACGACCCTAATGATATTGTTTTGCTCGAAGCCATTACTGCTATGAAGGTAAAATGGTTGAATTATTTTAGAGAAATTCATTTACCTTTTTCTGCTGCTGTTTTTGATCCTAGATTTAAATTAGAAGGTTTGAATGGTGGTTTACAAGCTTACTATGGTTATTTAGAATATTAGATGATGTTGATATTACGAGCATAATGACGAAATTAAGAAGTGATTTAATTATTTTATTTAATGATTATATTGTAAGATATAACTTAGGAACATTAGGTCAATCTAGTAGTAGCGAACCGGTAATTCAAACAAGACTTAGCGCAGGGGATCGTTGGTTATTGCAACGAAATAAAAAATGTAGGGATACGACAACTAATAACCCTGAATTAGATAATTATTATCTACAAATTTTGAGTTTTCTAATGAAAGTTTATGCAGTAAAAATTTTAAAATCCTTGAATGGTGGAACCGGCATCAAAATATATATCATGTTTTATCTATTATTGCTAAAGAGATCTTGGCAGCACCTATTTCCACCGTTGCGGTTGAGCAAGCCTTCAGCTTGGGAGGTAATATATTGGAAGCTAGGCGATCTTCATTACATCCAAGCACTCTAGAAGTAATAGCTTGTGTGGATGATTGGACTCGAGCTGATTTGAGACAACAAGAACATGCCCCCGATGATTTTGAAGATTTGTTCGATAATGCTTCTGCAACAAGTGCAAGCGGAACCAGAGCCGAATGATCAATTGATAATGATGATTGATAATTGTAAAATTATAATTTACAAAAGGGATATGTCTTAAACTTGTAATGGAACTACGTGAGCTTTGATTCCTCTCACCCTTGGAGGATACGTAGGCAACTTAAATTTTTAAAAATTTAAGCTCAAGCTCTTCAATGTAATAATTTTTTTTTATTTATAAAATTAATCTCATTTATTTTAATTAATTTTCAAAATTAAAAAAAAAAGTATTGGAACCGAACCGGTCGGTTCCGGTTCGGTTAGGTTCAGGTTCCACTTAAGTGTGGAACCGGAAATCGGCCGGTTGATTCGGTTCGAACCGGAACCGAACGGTCGGTTCCGGTTCGGTTTAAGGTTCCGGTTCCACTTAAGTGTGGAACCGGAAATCGGCCGGTTCGATTCGATTCCGAACCGGAACCGAACGGCCGGCGGGGTCTACTATCATGATTCTTTGGTGATGTATAAATAATCTCCAATTATAATAATAATAGTAGTAACAACAATAACAATCACAATAATATCTCCTATGATGAGATGGATATTTCACAAAGTCAAAAGATATATATAAAATGATTTAATATCAACAAAATAGCCAAATAATAAAATATGCTTGAATCTGAAGAGAAACTAAATATGATGATCTCAAATGTGATTTGTTGCTTCTGTCTACCGAACTCATGTATATAATAAAACCAATTACTTGGTTAGATGGACATCTATGAAATTATCAAAAATATTGTAAGTAAAAATACTATGGACTCCATTGATCGGTAATCTTTTAAAAGGTGATGATTATATTTTATTAAGTTCATGGTTGTCAATCTCACCCACTAAATAATCTTATTATACATGAGCTCGACAACAACAAAACACATGTGAAGATCATGTGATTTAGTTTTTCTGTTCATATGGTACATTATTAAGTTTAGAATTTTAAGTGTGATTTTGCTACCTTATTAATAGTAAATTATGTTTGTATATATTTTTAACCTTGTGAATTATCCATTTCATTATGAAGATTATCTCTACACCACCAAAATTTTTGACAGTATCATTACACTACTTTATATTTTTATTTTGTATTAATAAGCTACTCAACTAGACGATTTGACAAAAATATCATTATGACATCGTTATTCTCTTAACATCGTTAATAAAAAAAAATATTGGTTGATATAAACCAAAATTAAAGATACTGCAGCGTCAATTTCATAATTTCTTATAGGTGATTTATAATTTTGTTAAAACAGAGTTGATTCATTGACAAATTCCCTTATATTTATTACACTTGAATTTCTGATAATAGCCAAAGAAAAAAAAAAGGGATCATCTTCTTTTTCCAACATACAAATCGATCTTAATTAATTATTTTTATATCAATTATATGTACGAGGAAAAAGGGGGAAAAAAGGATCACCGTCCAAAGAAAAAAGGGTGTCGAAATTATGGACCAAATGTGTTGGGGTTGATAGTGGTCATTGTAATGGGCCAAAGGGACTCTCACCCACCCACCATTCATTTTCGCAACCGACTGTAAATCAATTCGTATCATCACTATATATGTATTTTTTTTTTTTTTTTAGAAACATTGAAAAAAATTTGGGCTTAAACGGAGTAGGTAAAATTATCGACTGTCTGAAGCTCTTACAAGACCTGAAGACCAGATTCTGAATCATACACCATAAAATCACGCTCTTGACGGAGACAAAAAAAAAATGGATTGTGTGGTGGTTGTACAACCATGAGCCTTTGAAAATGATAGAGGGTCAATGGAGTTCTCCATTAAACTCAATTGGCATGACAGGGATACGTGAAGAATTAATATGCTTTAAGACGATCTCGTAATTAAACTAGATTATGTAGCTTAGGATCATCTTTATAATTAAATTAGATTATTTAGTATTATTAATAAAGAGCTAAAGAGATATGTTTGTTATCCCATAATTTTATCTTGTATTCTATTTATATTAAACCTGTTTAATGAATAAAATAAGTAAAAAAATTATTAAGATTATAACTCTTGTTATTTTTTAGAGGCCCAAGATACCTCGAATAATCTTAAAAAAGAGGTTAGAATCCCTCGAGGTTCTCGCATTCTAATTTCACATAATGTGACGTGATACATAACTAAACTGACTATCTGCAATACATATCTGTCTTGACATTGAAACTACTTGAATTACATGAAATACACACTAAAATTAACATGGATGATACATGTACATCATCCGACCCCATGGCCTGCCATAACAAAAATGTGCGTATGAGGACCATTGACAATGTGAACTTAATAACTCATCCTAATGATTGATTTCTAATGACCGATCCTGATGATTGCGGCGAGTTCTCGTCTTCTCCAAAGCTTGTTTATCTTTTTTGTCATTGATAGCTTCTACAATCTATCATTTGTTCTCATAAATTTATCTAGAACCTATCAGTCATCAGATCTCCAATCAAATTTATTTATATCAATTTCTCTGTCTCCTATGTCTTTTGATTTTTTTCAAATATTCCTCTCATCTCTTCCCCAATCATCTTCTTATTCCCAAGCCTTATTGGGCAATGAAACAAACCAATTCAATTAAATTCTATTCACAAACCTTTTTTTTTTTAATCGGTTAAAATCCCGCCGCTAAATCATCCGTTCTAAACTTAAACCGAACATATAATTTCAATATTAAGTTGCATTTGACAATATTATTATTATAGTTTTTTATGAGTGAGTGAAAGCCGCTTACGAATTAATTCCAAATCAATTCGTTCGCACGAATTAAAATCCAATTTTAATTCCGCATTGAAATCTAATTTCAATTAATATATATTTCATATATTATTTTAGCCCAATTAAATAAATTAAATAGTAAAATCTAATTTAACTATTAAATTTATTTTACCGATTAATTCCAAATTAATCGCGTTCTCTCCTCTCGACGAATTTAATCCCAGATTAATTCTTTCTCTGATAATTAATACCAGATTAATTCTTGCCGTAATTAATCCCAATTAATTTTCTCTCTCTTAATTAATCTCAGATTAATTTTGTTCGAGTTAAATATCATCGGTGAATCTTTGGGATGCGACCCAAGAGATCCATGGATATGTTGGCAATAAATACAGTCATCGGACTATCCGAACACGTGCGTACCCGGTACCACGTACTTACCGATTTACAAGACATGGTTGGTTTCTAGCAAAGCACCGTGCCTACCCAATTCTCCAGAAATATTCTTCTACGGAATACAAGAACTTTGTCAGGCGTAGTATACATAGTATTGCGTATAACGATCCAGTATCAGATATCACATGCTAGGCCTGGGGCTGGAGTTGTGTCTACCTCATACAAAACATATATCGGATCACTAGCAACTAGTCTCTTTATTATCAGAAAGTCATGACCTAGTCATACTTCCCCGATGGCTATAACACTTAGAGTACCAGTTTGTATCCCTGCGTGATTATCATCTCCATATGAATGAAGTTATACTTCCATCTTGACATCATACCCAATACACTAGGATTCTCAGTATACCCAGAAGAGACGTACACAGAACCTGTTAAAGCCCTGGACGTCCTAAACCAAAGTATAGTAATTGTCACAAGTATTAGCAATGCAAGTCTCATGTTAAGATCAAATACACCTACCCTAATTCGGATTCCCATAGACACATAGTCATACTACCAATGAGATTCCGAGGGGTCTATCCAGAGCGAAGCTGTTTCCGTACCATCGGTAAACAGAACCTCATATTACACTCGCATGAGTATCAAATACCCAAATATATGAGAATTATGCCGTTACGCTTCCATAACACGCACAAGTGTAATACTAGTTTATTCAGCATTATCGATGTCCAGTCTCGATAATACTACGACTAGAGATATTTAATGATTAAACCTTACGTGGATTAATAATGTCTCATATCTTATTAATCCGGTACTAATCATATGGACTTTTATCATTTATATATCCGAGTAATCCAATTACAAATGATAAAAGAGTAATTTCCTTTGTAACGTAGTTAATTTGTACAACAACACCATGTTCTGTACAAATAGTGATGTTATGGGTTATAATTGTCCAACAAATCTCCCTTAATTATAATATGAAAATTATAATTTAATAATATGGACTAATAGTTATACCGCCTTAATGGCTGGTTTTATTTATTTGACATAATGTGACACCGCATATATGGCCGGTCTTTATATGACAGATGATTACAGCCTATTCTGGTTTATGGATAAATAATAACACCGTATTTATGGTCGGTTGGACTTAATTGAAAATCTGACTTAATCAGGATACCGCCTATATGGTCGGTCGGTAATATTATTGATAATTTTTATATTATAATAAGAGATATTTCTAAATTAGAAATAGTAAAGGTGGATCCCCTAACCCGAGCATTTTATTTTTATTATAGGGAAGTGATGAAGCAAAATATTCATGAGTTTAATAATTGATTTTTTTTTACATATATATTGGGTAATACTTTAGTCGTATTTATTGAATCTTACGCTTAATGCTTCTTGTTACCTGATCACTAATAAGATTGATGTGGTAAACTTAGAATGAACTTGAAAAAAAGATTTTAGGTTTCAGCCTTATATTCAATAGCTCACAATCTCACCTTAAAGCATGGTGATCCTTAAGTAGATTTCCTTACAGGATAGGAATATACCCGTCGGACGAGGGTAGCCATATTTGGAACTTGAATTTAATGAATTTAGTAACTTGGTTAACATAGGAATATGATTAATTGGGTTACTTTGGGTTTTTGCATCTGACCATCAGAAGATAATTTTGCATATCTTCGTGTTCCAGGTTAGCAAACTGATTTATTACACATATATAAGAAAATCAATTCAGAATAATATTGTGTGGAATCATGATCCTAGATGTTTGTATCTTTTGTTTATTTTCTTTTGAGTCTTTATTTATTTATTCAGCAAATCCATATTCAACCAACCAATCAAGCAATCATTCTTTTCTCCATTTAATTAGATACTTGTAAATAAATAGTATCAATAATTAGTAACAACAGTAGAAATCAAGTCCTCGTGTGATCGATATTTTTATACTACTTGAACAATACGTGTGCTTGTGTAACGAGTGTGATCACGCCGGTCAAAAGCTAATAAGCAAATTAGTCACTCTTTTTCGTGATTGTGTTCTGGTTTGCATTGCTCCTCCGTACTTTTACAACAAATATCAATCTTTGTTACGAAAAATGGACTATGTGATGTATGCCATGTAAAATATGGTTCTTGATTGTGGAGCTATTGACTCTTTAAACTATTTTATGGATGATATTTTACTTTTGTGTTAGCTCTTATTAAGGCTTCAGTAGTTTTTTATTAGAAGCTGAAATTCAGTTATGGGTGTTTAGAAAAATCTAGCTATGTATTTTTAGCCCACTGCAGTGATTGACTATAGATGATTCCAAATGCCTTACAACAGAATCGCAATGCTTGTTATCAAAATATTAGTCTGTGTATCGATAGAGCAATAAAGCCTGGAACGCTTTATAAAGCAAAATATAGCGACAATATAGATCATAAAATAATTAAATCTGGCATGCAACCACAAAAAAGTGAAAAAATAAAACAAGTCTGTTATGATTAGCTTGGCGTTTGATTTTTTTTTTAAAAAATTGGGTTCATTCTTTGTAATATTCTAAGTTTTTCGGAACAATGCCAGAAGGTTTTCGAATTAAAGTTAAAGATTTGGAACGGGATGGTAATCAAAAATCAGAGTTTATGTATTGGGAAATAGGTTGGAATATTTTAAAGTGAAGATTCATCGCGTTGGAAAACACATGGTTTCGAGAACCGGTTACGATCTCTGATTTTATCGTTATACGCATAAAAGTTTCTTGTTTCAGCTATAAAAATTACAAACGAACTCTGATTGGGCTGATTCTTAAACCATCAGACTCATTTTTCCACGATGAACAACTTTCATGTTGAATACTTTTCTAAATTTGCATCAGAATGGATTCAAAAATATGAATTTCTGGGAAAGCCCCATGACAAGGACCTAGAAGCAATGCGATGAGTTCTCACGAAGTCATGTTAGTAACCCATGTGATGGGTTCTCAAATTGTTCATTTCATAATTTTTTATACATATATATACGTGTGGGGAGACAAATGAAATGTTTAGAATAGTTACAAGATGGATTTGAGAAAGGATTTCGAGATCGTGTATAGTTGAGTTAGTCGACAATCACAGATATGGATTTCGTTATTATTATGATATGAAGTGAGTAGTTTGATGTGTCTTGAAGTGGAATGTTTAAGGATAATGCTACGATATGTATTTTGAAAAGATTGATGAGTCTAATAGCTACATGTATGTATTGATGCATGTAACTGCATGGACTCGTAATGATATGTTTATATAGGATGTATGTAAGGGTATGAACCTGTATCGATATAAACACATATATATAAATGAATATGGAAAGATATAAGTATATGAACATGTATTCATATATACATATGATGTTAAAACATGAAGATTGATAAAGGCTATGGTACTCGAAATTGAAGTAATACATATATTCGTATGTTTGAAACATGTGTATGTATGTGAGTGTTTGAATGATGTTTTAGAGTGTTTGTTATGGATATGCTTGTGTATGAGAAGTCGTGCAGGGCGTTTGGTGTGCCTTGATATGTATGCATGAATGTGGGTTTAATTGGTTGATGATTTCATGGTATAGTAGTCGATCTGGTTAGGAATTCGTTCGGACGAAATTCATCTCATACCTATTTTAAAATAGGTAATGAGTCTCGTACGAGCATGGTATGCGTAAGCCAGCCATATGTATGTATTGTTTGATTATCTGGTTTATGATGTATTGATTGTCATGTGTGCTTCGTGGTTGGTAACACGGTGATTGTATGCGTGACTATATGTATGTATTTGTACGATAGAACTCGTATAATATATGGATAGTGTATGCTTATGTGACATGAATAAATTTGAAAACTAAGGTAAGTAAAAGGTATTATAAAACATGTTTGTTAAGTTGTATTGGTATGAATGTATTTGTGTAAACTTTGAAATTGTTTTTGTATATATATAAGAGAGGTTCCACGGTATGTGTAAATGCTTATGAATCCTGAATGTTAAGTTATTGAGGAAGTTTTTATTGAATTGAAAGAGTTTTTTTTTCAAAGATGGATATTTGAGATAAAAAGTATAGATGTATGATTTCACGTTTCACGTGATTGAAGTGAATTTTATATCAAACGAGAAACTCTATGGAATTCGAGTTTTGCTTTGTATGCTTGGATGTTAGCTATTAGATTGGTACATATGTAGATGTTTATTGTCCAATATGTGCGCGCGTCAGGGCTTGGGCGCTTATTTATGTTTCATCCAGTTGAGTTATGCTCGATGTTTGATATGATTTTTCGATAACGGATTTTGAAACTAATTTTATTTACATAAAAGAGTTTTTTAAATGTATTTTCGAAATGATTTTTTGTATTTATGCTCGATCGTTTTATGTTTTCTATTTTGAATAATGACAGATGTTCACAGATTTCAGACTATCGACATCATAAGAGCATGTAAGATTATTTGTCACTTCTGGCTATGACAATGGATGTATTAGTTAATATAAAAGAGTATGCTCGTTATATGGATACATATGTAAATTTATGGTTAGACACCAATCTTTTGAGTATTATGATGGCTATATATACTATGTTGTTAGCCATACCATGTTGTATGTGTGACCGGATATGTACGTATGTATACTTTGATATTGATGTCGTTTACATATATGATATAGAATGACATGATGTGAAATGAATGAGTTTCATTTTTATTATTGTTGATGGTGTCTTCAGGCACTATGATATTTAAAGCAGCACGACGAGGATAGAAAGGTAATTCCTTGCTTGGGTGAGATCATTAAAGTCAACCCGACCACTTCGCAATGAAAGAACAAGCACCTTACGGTTTCAAACCGACCACAACATATATAGACCGAGCACTTTACGACCGGTAACCGAGCACTTCTTTTTCAGATAACCGGGCACTATCAGGTCGACAGCAGCATTCTCAGTACAAAGGACTATCATGACCGACCTCATGAAGACCGACCAGATGGGGAGATATGCTCAAGAAGATGACACCCTATTCTTGCGGATAAGATAAATAAGTTATCCTACTTTCACGAGGAAACGTAATGAGTCAGAATCCAAAAAGGAATAAGAAAAGTGAATGCAATATTAGACTAGGAATCCTTACAAGAGGAAAACACTGATTCGACCAGGAATTCTTATACGAATAGGAGTCTGATTTATGTACTATTATAAATAGGAGGGCAGAGTATGTGTAATGGCATCAGAATCATAAAGCTCTGACTTGTAAAAAACAAAAAAGAGATCAGGAAAAGCCTGTTTGAGTAATAAAAGTATCATCCTGCTTGTGTCCGTGGACGTAGGTCGGATCCAAATCCACCGAACCACGTTAAACCCCCTTGTTGATTGGTGTATTTATCTGTTTTCTGCTAAATTTGCCTTTGGTCCCCCATAACCAAACAAATTCACTATTGAAGGAGGATTTCCTCGGGAGTGATATTCCCATATTGCCCTGAGACCAAAATCCGCCGTCAACAGTTGGCACCGTCTGTGAGGACTCAACAAAAAGCAACTCGCGTAGTGAGACAATGGCGGAAGGCGGAAACCACCAATCATCAGGGAGCTCGGCTGCAGATTAGATGGAGAAGATCGAAGAGAACCTAAGGAAAGAAAGGGAGGAAAATCAAACCCTGCTAAAGACCATAGTAGACCGGTTGGAAGAGATAGAAGGAGCACACAACGAGAAATTCGAGGCCGGGACTAGCCGACGAAAAAACGAAATAGTAGAGGGAAAAAGAATTGTTGATACAAGTGAGGACGACAGACCCCGGAGGAGGGGCCCCTACAGGGTAAGATCTGTGGTGGTTCAGAAAGATTCCCAAACTGAAGACATGTGGGAGGAAGAGGATGACAAATCGTCACCAGACTCCTCCTACGATAGCCCTCACAACACCAGGAGAAGAGGGAAAGAATATGACGAAAGAGCGCGGGAAGATACCGGACCTGAGAAGCACCACGCCCAAGACAACAGAAAGAGAGGAAACCGCAAAAGGCGGCATGGAACCAAAGACAGCAGCATGAAATCTTGGCTACGGGAGGAGCTAGCCAGATGGGGAGTATTCCCCAATACAGACATAGGAGATGCCCGGGACGGTAAAGATGAGTCCCCCCTCACAGAAGAAATAAGGTCAGAAAAATTCCCAAAAAGATTCAGCATGCCAACCATGGCGCCATACAAGGGCCATACCGATCCCAAAACCCACATCGAAGGCTTCGTCATGCTAATGGAGGTACAAGGGGTAACGGGGGACGCCATTTACAAAGTGTTCCCCTTAACTCTAGCCGGATCGGCCATCTTATGGTATAAAAGCCTAGCCCCAAGAAGCATCAGCAGCTTCACACAACTCAGAAAGTCATTCATACGGCACTTCAAGGGGGCTTGCGTCCCCAGAAAGACAATTGGGGAACTAAGACTTATGAAACAAGGAGACGATGAACATTTGAAAATATTTATTGAAAGATACCACAATATGGTACTCGAAGTCGGAGGATCAGCCGTCATCCCACTGGGAAGGATACATTTGGCAATGACTGTCGGGACATATCCCCGAACCCGGACAATCATGACAGACTTCACTATAGTGGACTGCATGAGCAGCTACCAGGCCATCGTCGGGCGACCTTTCATGATGAAAACAAAAGCCGCAATGTCCTGCTACCACCTAAAACTGAAATTCCCCACCCGGGAGGGGATCAGAATCGTATGCGGAAGCCAGAAAATAGCTCGCAGCTGCTTCGCAACTCTCTCACGAGAGACTCTCTGCATCAAAGAAGATACCCGAAAACGACAAAGAAGCCTGGGTGAAGAAGAAGAAAACAGAAGCCCTGGGCCTCGGCCAAACAAAAATGCCCAAATCGCTGCAGCTGAGGAGACAGAAGAAATAGAACTTTACGGGCCAGGAAAAAACATAAAGATAGGGGGAGGCCTGGACAAATCTCTACAACGAGATCTACTAGAATGCCTGAAAGAATACCCAGACGTCTTTGCCTGGGGATACAATGACATGCCTGGGATCGACCCAAGATTCATCAATCACCGCCTAGCAGTAGACCCGTCACGCAAGCCGGTCAGGCAAAAGAGAAGGAACTTCAATCAAGAAAGGAGTAAAGCAATAGCAGCCGAGGTCGAGAAGTTACTAAAGGCATGTCTCATCAGGGAGGCAAGGTACCCAGATTGGGTATCAAACGTAGTGTTGGTCAGAAAAAACAATGGCAAGTGGCGAATGTGTGTCGATTTCACCGACCTAAACAAGGCGTGCCCAAAGGACAGCTTCCCTTTGCCGAACATAGACCAGCTAGTGGACGCCACAGCTTGTCAGGGATTGCTGAGCTTTATGGATGCTTTCTCCGGATACAACCAAGTTAAAATATGCCCTGCAGACGAAGAGAAGACCACTTTCATTACCGATCAAGGACTTTACTGCTACAGAGTAATGCCCTTCGGACTAAAAAATGCTGGGGCAACCTTCCAAGGGTTGGTAAACAAAGTTTTTAAACCACTCATCGGCACGACGATGCTGGTTTATGTCGATGACATGATGACAATGTCGAAAGAACCAAGCTATCACATGGCCGACCTAAAAAAGACCTTCGAGCTATTAAGGAGACACAACCTGAAACTCAATCCAGAAAAATGTACCTTCGGGGTAGCCTCAGGAAAGTTTTTAGGTTACATGGTGAGTGCCCGAGGCATCGAAGCAAACCCATAGAAGATCCAGGCAATACTGGGCCTAAAATCCCCCAAAACAATGAAAGAATTACAGAGTCTGACCGGTAGAGTGGCCGCGCTCAATCGGTTCATATCACGAGCAACTGACAAATGCCACCCCTTCTTCGAAGTGATCAAAAGGGCAAAGAAGGATATCAACTAGACGCCAGAGTGCGAGGAAGCCTTCCAGCAGCTGAAGCAGTATCTAGTACAGCCCCCACTCCTGGCAAAACCACTCCCGGGGGAAACATTATACTTATACCTGGCCGTTTCGGAGCGAGCAGTAAGTTCGGTACTGATACAAGAGACCGACAAGGTCCAGAAACCTATTTACTACATCAGCAAAGCCCTCCTAGACGCCGAGACCCGATATCCAGTACATGAACTGGTCGCCCTTTCATTGATCACGGCAGCTCGGAAACTACGGCCTTACTTCCAGGCCCATCCTATCAGGGTCTACACCGATCACCCCCTAAAACAAATTCTGCAGCGGCCAGAAGCTTCCGGCAGACTAGTAAAATGGTCTGTAGAGCTAAGTGAACACGACATCTCCTACCTCCCGAGAGCAGCAGTGAAAGGACAAGCCTTGGCAGATTTTGTCGCCGAATTCACCGAACCCCAGATCCTGACTATAGAAGAAGACGAATGGGAAATGTCTGTAGACGGTTCCGCCAGCACACAAGGCAATGGCGCGGGAATCATCCTGAAAAACAACAGAGGAGAAGAAATCCCGCTCGCCCTGAAATTCGCTTTCATAGCGACCAACAATGAAGCAGAATATGAGGCAATACTGGGCGGTTTAAGACTATGCACGGTACTGGGGATCCGAGATGTGGTAGTAAGAAGTGACTCGCAGTTAGCCATTCAGCAGCTAAAGGGAGCATTCCAAGCCAAAGAGCCTAGCATGATGGCCTATCTGACCGAAGTGTGAAAGTTAACGGGGAAGATGATGGATGTACGCTTCGAACAAATCTCCCGAGAAGACAATTGTGAAGCAGACTCTCTGGCACGACTCGCCTCCTCAACAAAAGCCGAGCACCCCAGAATAATCCCTTTGATTTACATCCGGGAAAAAAGCGTGGGGGAATCTGAAGTAGAAGTTCTAGATAAAGAAAGCAAAACATCATGGATGCAACCCATCAGAAAATACCTGGAAACAGGAGAAACACCAGGAGACAAAACGGAGGCCAGGAAGTTAAGATACAAAAGCACCAGATTTTCCCTAATCAACGGGGTACTTTACCGAAGAGGTTACTCAGTCCCCCTCTTAAGATGTCTAGCAGAACCAGAGATCTTTGAAATTCTTGTTGTAGTCAGGGAGTTTCTGGACAACGTTGGACGAACTATCATAAGCAGAGAGGTAAAACCAACCGTGGTGAGTCTTTGGGTTGGCCTTCAACCGATACAACCTCTTCACCTCTTCAAAAGAAGGTTCGCCAAGCCCCGCCCGATGCCAAGCTACATACGACCCGGCCAAAATCCTCCAACTGTTTAAACTCAGCTGACAGGGGGCGATATCCATCTCGGCCAACATCCAGGCGAAATAAGGTTGAATCGGCAGCCGTAGTCCACACTCAAAGAAAGCAGGAAGAAGTGCCACCGAGCCCTCATCAGGTTGACTAGCACGATCCATCGGGCCGGGAACTTCGAGGGCAATATCTATTGGAATATCGTATCGCTGCCGCAGCAGCGCTAGATCATCCTCAGTTATCTTGGAAGGCCGATTCATATCCAGAGCCGAGCTATCAAGTTCACTGGGCTCTGGATCCCTCCGAGGGACCCTCTGGTGATAAGTATCTTGCTTAACTTCAGAAGGGGTAGGGGTAGTGTCAAGGTCTTCCACACTGGGTGCCCCCGAGCCCGAGGAGAGCTCTTCAGCAGGGAGAGTTAAGGGTTTAACATGGTTCTCGGGGGAAGAACTGTTGTCAGACATCCCTGACATCAGAAAAACAAAAAAAGGAAGGGGAAGTCAAGCTATAGCTAAAAAAAAAAAAAAAATACTCAAGGTTTCCGTCTTAGCTAAGCAGGTGGGTTATAAAATGCCCTAAGCAAAAACCAACAAGCCATAAATCTTTCCCTAGCAACATTCAAAGATAACAACAGATCCACAACACACAAAAGGGAAGAGGCCGTTCAGAAGACTTACTTGTTCATTTCGGAAAAGCTAAAGGTTGTACAGTGCGGTTTGCCCGACCCTTATGTTCACAGGTCACAGCGGAGAGAGAGAAAGAGAACTCGCGGTTGAGAGAAACTCCAAGAGCACTGAGTTGAACAAGTCACGGTTGGAGCAGGGAAAAGTTTACAGGTAGGAAGGAGAATTTGCCAAAAAGAGTGCACAGTGGAAACCTCGTCTTCTTATAGTTATAATCAGGACGCTCGTGGCCATTGGATCGAAATAAGAAACCCGGATGAACGCCAAGTGTCAACTGCAAAGGAGGTCTGCCAAAATTAAACAGATGGTTGAGATCAGCACACTGTTAAGACGCCTTTACACGGTCGATTCGCTTCCTTTTTGGCGGGAACCCGACAGATGTTTGACAAGTGTCGAACTTAGAAGAAACCCTAAAGATGATTTGATGGGCATTTAAACAGACATGACTGTTGCGCGTCTCAAGAAAAGGCGCTTGAAAAGAGGCGACGGAACACTTTAAAATCGGGTCAACCTCCAACAGAGTAAATCAGCACACCATCTTATATAGTTCCCGGCACCAACTTGTACACTCGTTGGAACCGAGAACTAGGGGACAGATGTTGATGGTGTCTTCAGGCACTATGATATTTAAAGCAGCACGACGAGGATAGAAGGGTAATTCCTTGCTTGGGTGAGATCATTAAAGTCAACCCGACCACTTCGCAATGAAAGAACAAGCACCTTACGGTTTCAAACCGACCACAACATATATAGACCGAGCACTTTACGACCAGTAACTGAGCACTTCTTTTTCAGATAACCGGCACTATCAGGTCGACAACAGCATTCTCAGTACAAAGGACTATCATGACCGACCTCATGAAGACCGACTAGATGGGGAGATATGCTCAAGAAGATGACACCCTATTCTTGCGGATAAGATAAACAAGTTATCCTACTTTCACGAGGAAAAGTAATGAGTCAGAATCCAAAAAGGAATAAGAAAAGTGAATGCAATATTAGACTAGGAATCCTTACAAGAGGAAAACACTGATTCGACCAGGAATTCTTATACGAATATGAGTCTGATTTATGTACTATTATAAATAGGAGGGCAGAGTATGTGTAATGGCATCAGAATCATAAAGCTCTGACTTGTAAAAAACAAAAAAGAGATC
The DNA here is from genome assembly GCA_019454045.1 of Zanthoxylum bungeanum. Lineage (NCBI taxonomy): Eukaryota > Viridiplantae > Streptophyta > Magnoliopsida > Sapindales > Rutaceae > Zanthoxylum > Zanthoxylum bungeanum. The sequence goes on along the minus strand of SKCR01027663.1, from coordinate 210,023 downwards.
AGGAAAAGCCTGTTTGAGTAATAAAAGTATCATCCTGCTTGTGTCCGTGGACGTAGGTCGGATCCAAATCCACCGAACCATGTTAAACCCCCTTGTTGATTGGTGTATTTATCTGTTTTCTGCTAAATTTGCCTTTGGTCCCCCATAACCAAACAAATTCACTATTGAAGGAGGATTTCCTCGGGAGTGATATTCCCATATTGCCCTGAGACCAAAATCCACCATCAACAGTTGGCGCCGTCTGTGGGGACTCAACAAAAAGCAACTCGCGTAGTGAGACAAAGATGAGTGATGAGCGGAAAATATATCAATATTTACCACTCATTTTACCTAATATTTTGTTTAATTTCTCGGATTTGATGAACGTTTTGATGTGTTTTATTTGTTTTTCAGATAAATAAAGTATTGAGATTTAATGGAATCAATTTGGGGCTAAAACGATGAAATTCAGAGCAAAAAAATTGCGAAAACGGAAATTTACTATATGCGTCACGAAGTGCAGTCCAAAATTCCAATTTTGCGCAAGTTTCGTATTTTGCCATAACTTTTTCATCCGATATCTGATTGAGCTGATTCAAGTTGCAGAGTAAAGACAACACATAGATCTACAACTTCTAAGATTTAAATATTTTCTAATTCTGAATTTTGGAAGGCCGAAATTGATGAATAATCTAATATATTTTGTGTAATTACTATTGTCATTTTCAAAATATAAAATAAAATTAATAAAATTAAAAAATAAAAATTGTCAAACTTCCACCAAATATGCTTGCATGTTTGGTGCTATATTTGATGCCATGTTTGGTGCTATGTTTGGTGCCATGTTTGGTGCCATGTTTGGTGGAGCTATTGGTGGAGCAATTGGTTGAGAAATTGGTGGAAGCCTTAAATACCAAGCTTAACTTTGTAAATTTTTCATGCTTTCTTTTGAGGAGTTTCTCCATGAAAATATAAAGGAAAGTATCTTGTATATTATTCAAGTTTTCTTGTATTTTCTTTTTATTTATTTAATAAAATTTTGTGTGTTTTCTTTTACAGCATGAGCAGGTAACCTCATTCTACTGGGGTGAAAAGGTGAGACTTTTAATATAATGAATTAGATTAATCTCCCTTATTTTAATTAAAATTTGGATTAATTAGTTACTGTTGGGGTTGGTGCTCAGAGCGCCAATCCGGACCGTATTTATATCTGATTCATGAATACGAACATCCCCTTATTCCATAATATTACTTATTTATGGTTGCACCTCTTGTTCTTATATACATATTCGATCTGATTACGATTAGATTGAAACTAAACATGGTTTAGTGATATGTATATATTAGACAAAGGCCCGATAATATATAATGCAGTACACAGTTACAAAGTTAGTTTGTAATTGACATTGGGAAGTGTCACTGCTATATGTATATTATCAAACATAGTTCCTGGTCAAGATTTGCTAACACGGGTCGGTTAGTCAAATCCGTTGAGACCAGTACATGTCGTATATCGAGACTTGGTCCGATGGTTTATCCCAATGAACCATGAGTCTAGGGAGACTCGTATAGACGTGTAGGTGTTTATAGTGGATAAACACTGAACGGCTCACCGAAGATTCTTAATGGATGGTACGCCAACGTCAATAAGAATCTTCTCGGGTTGAGTAGCATAGTGGTCCTTCGACTTGAGACACCACTGTGGATGTATGAGACATCCTCCACACTTAGATGGCAGTCACGTCACCGATCTATTTAGATCAGACCTCCGCCTGTTCGTTGGGTGTGGATCGATCCTCAGGATATCCTGTGTGTGTCAAGATAGGACCCGTTAGTTCTGTGTACAGAGCATAGGTAGTCCATATATTATTAGCAGTCTGTTAAATCTGTGGCCACAGTATACATCGGAAGTAAGTTCCGAGTGTTATTTAGAGATTGCTAATAGATACGTCGACGAGATAATACCTATAGAGATTTGACGTTCACATCTATATCTCTGGGATTATCTGGATACCTGTGACGGAGGGATTATACGTATGCAATGACCTCGACCTGTATGATTCAGCTAGTTTATCCGTGATCGTCATAATCTACGGGTGGATAGATTATGGACATGAAATTGGATTTCATGACGGATATACCTGAATCTAGAGAGTTTCAATAATGAAACATACTCGTAGAGCACTAGAGCAACATTTATGAATAATGATGATTATTTATAAATCGTTTAATCGTTAAACGAAAAATACATGCGAACGGGCCGAACCGTCATTTCCTAATTAATGTGTATTTGTATTTAATATATGATATTATTAAATACACATTAATAAATAGTCAAATAAAGGTATTTGACATATATCATCAATATATGTATTTGAGATATTTAAAGTAAATATAATACATATATTTGATATATTTGTATTTAATTAATTATTTAATTGTTAAATGATTAATATAATTAAAATATAAATATATCACCAAATGATAAAGTTAGGAAATGATTATAAATGTAAATGTTTGACTTTACATTAAAGGAAAAGGTTGTCAAATTGATTTTGACTTCTTAAGATATTTGTTCAAAATTGTTTGAAAAATTAAAATATCTTTCTCCTTTAATTTTAATTAAATTCGGCCATGACCTTGAAAATATATAAGAGATATATTTTCTTAGTTGCAATTGTTGACTTAGTATAAATATCAATAAAGTGTTTTTTAGATATTTATATATAAAGTTGAACAAATTCAAATGAAATGAAATTGAAAATAATTTGGTAAATACTTATGGTAAATTTCGGCCAAGGGTTATTTTGCCAAGAGTATATATTGTTTTCATTTCATCTTCATTTAACTAACCTAATACATTTCAAAGAAAACTCCATTAATGGAAGCAAAGGAAGCTTGTGAGAAAGAAAGAAGAAATCAAAGAAAGTTTGGATTTTAGTGAGTTTTTCCAACTTGCTATTAGAAAGGAAAATGTTCCTTAGGATCTAGGCTTTAACATATGATGTTCTTAGGTTATTTCTTTCTTTATTCCTTGTGTTTTTGTTGATGGAAGTTTTGATGGAAGTGTTGAGCATGTATGATGAAGGAAAGTTGTGACTATTGTAGTTATAAGCTTTCTTTTAAGGTTTTGGAAACCATGTTGCTAATCTAGAGTTGTTGACCCACTCTTAGATGACCTAGATTTGATCTTGAGTTGTTTCATTGTGTTGAGACTTTGATTGGATGGAAGAATGATGATTAAAGTAATTGATTTAAACTATTTGGTCTAATTTGTCCAATTTGAGGAAATTGAAAAATTAGGGTTCTTGACCAATTCCAAATTTGGGGTTTTTCATATATGTTGAGCATTTGGGTGTGTATATGATGCATGCAAAGTTTCATGTTGATTGGATTTCATTTGGATGAGTTTTGAAGCATGAAATGACCAAATGGTCAATTTGGGCACCAAATGGTGCATTCGGCCTTTGTGATAAAATTTGGGGATTTTGGTTGCTTTGGTGTTTTGATGTTTTGAACATCATAAGTTCATCTTAGAAATGATTTAGAATCATTCAAAATTGATTGGATCAATTTCGGACTAAAATGGACAAAAATACAAAGCAAGGGTATTTCGGTAAATTCACCTAAAAATGTTTTATTGAATTTATTTTCATAATTTGATTATTGGAATATTAAATAAATATGTTTATTTAATTTATCCGAGAAAAAGTTTTGAAATCTGAAAATCGGATTGTCACCGCTTCCGCTGCGTTACCAGATTCTGCCCCTAAAAACCCCTACAGTTACCGCCTATATGGCCGGTTTAGGTGACAACCTTATTTACCACCTATATGGTCGATTTTTCATTTCAGACGTAGTTTCCGCCTATATGGTCGGTTTAGGTAATAACCTTGTTACCGCCTATATGGTCAGTTAGATTTAATTGAGACAAATGAAATTACCGCCTTTATGGTATGGTTAATTAATCGGTAAACATTGAGAATAAGGGAGATTTCTAATTTTGAAATATTAAAAGTGAATCCTCAAACCCCAGCGTTTTCTTTTATTGTACTTTTAATTTACAGCATTTACTTTATGTCTTTTATTTTATTTAAGCTTTTGTTAGCCTTAGATATGTGTCGTAACTAAGTCTGTTATCTGGGGTTATGATGAATTCCAATGTCACCGGTTTATAAGGGGTTAGATTATGGTTTGGGTAATATAAAGATTTATTTATTGAGCCTTAGTCTTAATGCGTCTTGTTAACTGGCCATTAATAAGATTGATTCGGTAAACTTAAAATGAACTTGGAAAAGGGATTTTAGGTTTAAGACCCTAGACTCAATAGCCATCGATCTTCCTTGAGGATAGATAACTCTTTAATAGATTTCCTTACAGGATATGAATATACCTGTCGGGCGGGGGTAGCCATAATTGGAACTTAGTCTTAGTTAATTCAGATGACTTAATTGACCTAGGAATATGATTAATTGGGTTACACTGGGTATTTGTAATTGACCATCAGAAGAGGCTTTTACATAATTTCGTGTTCCAGGTTAGTAAATCAATATAATACACAACCGTAAGATAACCACTTCATCTTTAAAAGATATTGGATAGATTCACAACCCTTGATAGTTTTTAATATTGAATTTTCTTTAATTTAATGTCACGTAATTTTATTTACTTTTTTTAATTTTTAAAAGTTTAAAGTCACCATCCCAATCAAACAAACAATCCATTAGATACCAGTAATCATTCTGTCTCATTAAAATTAACAGCTAAGTATTAAGTCCTCGTGGGATCGATACTTTTTATACTACTTGAACGATTCGTGCGCCTGCATTATACGTGTGTGAAAGCACCGGTCAATGAGTGTGAATAGAGATGATAACTTTGATGTGTTATTGGTATAAAATATAAAATTCAAAATGTTTCATTTTAAAATAGCATAGTTTGTATTGGAGTATAAGATACATAACTTTTGAAAATGTGTAAAGTGCGGTGACTTCTGAATACGGACAAGATGGTAATATACATTTGATCAGTTCCAAATGATCAGAAATGAGGATGGAGAAATTTCGAGGATGAAATTTTTATAAGGAATGGAGGATGTAATATCCCGAGTTTTTCAGAACAATGCCGGAAGGTTTCCGAATTAAATTTAACGATATGGAACGGGATAGTAATAAAAAAATAAGATTTTATGTGTTGGGAAATAGGTTGGAATATTTTAAAGTGAAGATTCGTGGCGTTGGTAAACGCGTGGTTTCGAGAACCGGTTACGCGACCTCTGATTTTTATCATTATGCTAGTAAAATTTTCTTATTGCGGCTATAAAAATTGTAAACGAACTCCGATTGGGCTGATTCTTGAACCATCAAACTTTTCTTTCCAAGATGAACAACTTTCATGTTGAACACTTTTCGAAATATGCATAAGAAGGGCTTCAAAATGTAAATTTCTGTGAAAGCCCCGTAATAAGGACCTAGAAGCAATTTCGTGGGGGTCAGAAGGTAATTTTCAATAACCTTTCTATAAATACCTGAAGTTTCCCATAATTACCAAAACAACACCACCCCTTCGTCCCAAAATCGATCTTAGCATTGCCATTGTCATGCCAGTAGCCAATCGGCCATCACCGGCCGATACGACGGGCGTGAGGGGTGCGCCAGCCACCCCCATCTTGTGGTGGCTGACGACAGCCCTAAATCGCTGGCAAATGACGGAAAGGAGGTAGAAAAGCATGAGTTGTGGGTTTCCCGATCCCGGCTTGTCACCTTATTTCACGGCCCAAGCCACCCGCCAAATCGAAGCTCTCGGAGAGTACTACAAGATGGTAGTGATGATTTTTTCGATCTGTGCTTGGTTGCACCTGAAACGAGCGAGGAAGATTTGGGTGAATAGTGAGCCATGATGAACAGTAGCTCCGATCGGAATTTCATTGATTCCCGCGTATTCATGGGATCAATTGGAGTCTGTATATGGCCTCGAAATCTCGGTAAGACCTCCCGGTAAAAATCTGTAAATTTCAAGTTTTTCATTAAATGTTCGGATGCATCTAGTAGTTTCGTATAGTAGCGTAATGATATAAAATGAATTGTTTGAGTATTAATATTTTGAATATGAGCATTCAGTAGTATCCGAGTGAAAACGAAATGAGTTTGATTAATCCGATAGAAATTACAAGTTTCCGATAAAAATGGATTTTTGGGTATAATGATGTGTTTTAATTTGAATGATAGTTATGAGTTATATATGATATTACGAACCTGTTTGGATAATTCCGGGTAGGTTTGGAGGGTTCAGGACCCCTCCGTAGCGTTTGCGGAAAATTTTTCTGAAAATTTTCCAAAAACACGTAAACCAAGAATTTAGGTGAACTTGTGGCGTGCATTAGTTTGAAATGATGTTTTAAGACAATTGGGACTGAAAAATATTGAAAAAAAACTTAATTTGGTTGTTATAGAAAGATCCGAGATTTTATCATAGTTAAGTGGAGAATAATGTAAATCAAGATTCTGACGGCTTTTTGCCATTTGTTTTGACAGATGTGACTAGGACATGGAGTGCTCGCGAAGTCAGTTAAATAACCCATGCGATTTGTTCTCGAATTGTTCATTTTGTTGTTTTTTAAACATATATATATATATATGAGTGTGGGGAGACGATTGAAAGGTTTGGGATAGTTACAATATGGATTTGAGAAAGGATTTCGAGATCGTGTATAGTTGAGTTAGTCAACCATCACATGTATGTATTTTCGTTATTATTATAATATGAAGTGAGTAGTTTGATGATTATAATGTATGTATGTAATGTATGTATTGATGTGTCTTGAAGTGGAATGTTCAAGGATAATGCAATGATATATATTTTGAAAAGATTGATGAGCTTAATGGGTACATTTATATATTGATGCATGTAACTGTATGGACTCGTAATAGTCTGCGTATGTATGGATTTATCTAAGGTTATGAACCTGTATTGATACGAACGCATGTATATAAATGAATATGGAAAGATATAAGTATATGAACATGTATTCGTATATGCATATGATGTTAAAACGTGAAGATTGATAAAGGCAACTGTACTCGAAATCGAAGTAATATGTATATTCGTATGTTTGAAATATGTGTATGTATGTGAGTGTTTGAATGATGTTTTAGAGTGTTTTTTATGGATGTGATTGTGTATGAGAAGTCGTGCGAGGAGTTTGGTGTGTCGTGATATGTATGCATGAATGTAGGTTTAATTGGTTGATGATTTCATTGTATAGTAGTCGAGCTGGTTAGGAATCCGTTCGGACGGAATTCATCTCATACCTATTTTAAAATATGTAATGAGTCCCAAAGGAGCATGGTATGCGTAAGCCAGCCATATGTATGTATTATTTGATTATGTGGTTTATGATGTATTGATTGTTATGTGTGCTTCGTGGTTGGTAGCGTGGTGATTGTATGCGTGACTATATGTATGTATGTGGATGATAGAACTCGTAGGATATATGGATAATGTGTGCTTATGTATTATGAATGAATGAATGAATTTGAAAATTAATGTAATTAATAGATATTATTAAGCATGTTTGTTAAGTTGTATTGGTATGTATGTATTTTTGTAAACTTTGAAATTGTTTTTGCATATATATAAGATAGGTGCCACGGTACGTGTAAATGCTTATGAATCCTGAATGTTAAGCCATTGAGGAAGTTTGTATAGAATTGAAGGAGTTTGTTTCAAAGATGAATATTTGAGATAAGAAGTATAGATGTATGATTTCAGGTTTCACGTGATTGAAGTGAATTTGATATTAAACGAGAAAGTCTATGGCATTCAAATTTTGCTTTGTATGCTTGGATGTTAGCTTTTAGATTGGTACATATGTAAATATGTAAATGTGAAAACATGGCATGGTTTAAGAATAAAAGATAATAGCAAGCTAATAACTTTGAATTTGTAACAATATAGTAATTCTGATAAACTGCTGATATGTTTGATTCGTTTGTTTGTTGTCATAAATGTTTGACTTGTTTGTTGTAATACTAGCATGGTTACTTATTGAGTTTTTAAAAATCACACTAAACCTGTTTGCTAGTTTTGTAGGTTGGCTTTTAGATGGGTCAACCACCTCAGCTTTGGAAGTCATACTCAAGACACGGATCTCCCAAACGATAGTCACCCTCGCAAGTGTCCCGATATAAGCTTTAGAAGTGTAGGATTCAGGATTAATATTTTACTTGTCTTGCTGAACATGCTATTTATAAATATTAAATAAATGTTTAGATTTCTTATAATGTTGTGGGCAGATCCATTGAGTGTTGATAGATGATATGGTTCAATCCTGTCCATTAGGTAATATTTTTGATGTGTTGGTGTGGACTTGAGGTCCATTTTGATATATGATGTTTATTTCAAGATCGCTTTAATGCTGGACTGAGATTCAGGTTGTCCGATTTTAGGATACATCATGCTGGATTTTCGTAAGTTTAAATGCTTATGGAGATGGGTCAATCCTGTCTCCTTTCGGTAGCATCCTGCCTCTAGCAGGGTGTTACAGTTGTGGTATCAGAGTAAATGTTAGGGTATCGATGACTGCTGCTATAGGGTATCCGATCGTCTGAGTAAGTTTTCTGTTACGCATAGACCATATAAGTCATATGTTTGTTTTTTGATTTGATTTATGGTATATGGTATATGGTATGAAGCGTTATGATTTTGATTGATATTGATGATTTAGATTATTGATATATGTTTGTGTACTATGAATATATGTATGTGTAAGGGTATGCTAAGTTAAAAATATGAGGTTTGTATAGGTATATGTATAAGTAAGTAATATGAATTTAAGGTGTTTTGAGGTACGAGAAATTATATGAGGTTGATAGTCTGAATCATAAATTGATATACTTTTAACTATGTTTTAGAAACTTGATATTTGATTTTCGATATAAAAGTATTTTGAAAAAAAAAAAAGAAAGGAAAGAAAGTTTTCAGATATTCTGATTTTGATTATAAAGATAAAGAAAATATTTTCGCCTCGATGCTTGATTCACGTTTTCATATTTTGAGACTTGTCGATATATTTCCATCGGGGTGCTTGATTTTATGTTTCTATCTCGATGCTCAAAAATAATTTTGATGTTTTTAAAATTGTAAAACTTGTTTCCATCGAGACTCTTGAAAATCTGTTTCCGCCATGGTGCTTGATGATTTTATGTTTTGACCCTCTGTGGTGCTTGTATATGTTTCGTTCCAGATTGGCCCTCGGGGCACTCGTTATGGGGTCCAGACCATAGGAAAATGGCTGGCCCACAACCCTGTCGACATGGTCTGTACACTGTTCAATCTGTGCGCGGGACTGAACAATGGTCGATCGATATGTATTTTGAAAACTTTGCATCAAATATTTATTTTTTTTTGGCATATATTTAAGTTTTGGGGAAAAAAAATGAAAATGATTTTGAAAGAGTTACATTTTGATTTTTGATGCATTTCGACATTATATTTGATATTATATGGTATGATATATTTCCGTCACGGTGCTTGATAATTTTATATTTTTGACCCTCCGTGATGCTTGTAGAGGGGTTTGCCTAACTGTAGTGGGCCAACCCAACCCTCTGTCGATAATGGATCATTTTGTTCATTGTCCGATCTGTGTGTGCTTCGAGCTTGAGCGCTTGTTTATGTTTCATCCAGTTGAGTTATGCTGGATGCTCGATATGAATTTTTGATAACTGATTTTGATATATTATATATTAACATTTAATAACATATTAATTTTAGCGATTTGTTGATATTTCAAAGATATTTACTTGTGATAAGTATTAATATGTGGCCTCAAGTCTCAGTATTGAAATTGTTCCGATGTTATGTGATGTACCTTGTTTCCGTCGAGGCGTTTGAAATTTTTTTTCCACCACGGTGCTTGATGATTTTATATTTTGACCCTCTATGGTGCTTGTAAATGTTTCGTTCCAGATTGGCCCCCGGGGCGCTCGTTATGGTCTCCGGACCATAGGAAAATTTCTGGCCCACTACCCTGTCGACATGGTCCGTACACTGTTCAGTCTGTGCGCGTGAATGAACAGTGGTCGATCGATATGTATTTTGAAAACTTTGCATCAAATATTTATTTTTGATTGGCACATATTTAAGTTTTGGGGAAGGGAAAAAAATGAAAATGATTTTGAAAGAATTACATTTTGATTTTTGATGCATTTCGACATTATTTTTGATATTATATGGTATGATATGTTTCCGTCACGGTGCTTAATGATTTTATATTTTTGACCCTCCGTGATGCTTGTATAGGGGTTTGCCTAACTGTAGTGGGCCGACCCGACCCTCTGTCTATAGGGGATCCTTTTGTTAATTGTCCGATCTGTGCCCGCGTCAAGCTTGGGCGTTTGTTTATGTTTCGTCCAGTTGAGTTATGCTGGATGCTCGATATGATTTTTCGATAACTGATTTTGATATATTACATACTAACATTTAACAACATATTAATTTTACCAATTTGTTGATATTTCAAAGATATTTACTTGTGATAAGTATTAATACACGGCCTCATGTTTCAGTATTGAAATTATTCTGATGTTATGTGACGTACCTTGTTATTTTGAATTCATTCTTCGTGTGCATTGAATGACTGCCCATTGTAATGAATGATGAACACTAAAAGTGCACATTTATTAAAAGAAAAAAAATAATCATTTTACACTTGAAGTTTCATTAATCCCCTTAATTTAACATATTTATAAAATAATAATTAAATTTATGTTTTTTTTTATTTTTATTTCTTATGTAGGTGAAATAATAGTTTGGATGCATGACTAGAAAAATGAACATGACATTTAGATTTTGAAGGCCAAATACTTGAAAGGGCGTTCTAATAGTGTATAAATTCAAAAATTCAAACCCGAAGTAATTTTCGTAATTTGGCCATAAGTTCTTACTCCAATATCGAATTGACATGATTCTAGTTCCATATGAAAGAAGACGCAAATATCTAAAATTTTATTATGACAAGATTTTCTATTTCTGAAGGTTTCAAGACCAAAATTGATGAAAATTCCAAAGTGTATTATAAGTAATTATTAAAGTAAAAAAAATGGATGGTGGAAAACATACTCCACCAAACATGTTGCAATTGCATCAGGAGGTGCGAGCACCTCTATAAATAGAGTTGCTCTGCACCTCATTATCCTCAGACTGGATTCTATGGTTTTCTTTGAAAATTTGTGGACATTTAGCTCTTGTGTGTTTTATTTTTTAAAAGCTTTCTTGTATTTTCTTTTTCTTTCAGTAATAAAATTATGTATTTTTTTAATTTAAATTATAAGTAGCTAATTTCTTTTTGCTGGGGTAAATGGTGAAGCATTTAATATAAAAATATAAATTAATCTCACTTATATTATAATATATAAATTGTAATCTAATGATTAATACTTAATTTGAATATTTATTAATTTAAATCTGTATTAATTATTGACAAACTTTGTTACAGCCTATATGGCTGATTTTATTTTTTTGGCATAATTAAGTATCTAACTAGACTTGTTATAGAATAAGTTATCACATCTTTTATGGCTGCTTTTATTTATTTTGGAATAATTAATTCCTGAATTAAATTAACTAGGTAATATTTACATTTTATATATTATAAAAAGTAAGATTTCTAAATTTAAAATATTAAAAAGTGGATCCCTTAATCCCAATATTTTATTTTATTGTTGCAGTTTCATTTAAAATTTTCAATACTTCAACAAAAATCAAGCCTTTTTTATTTTTATTAGAGTTATTATTTTATCTTATTAAATCTATTCCCTGTGGATCGACCCCATACTTACCAGATTATTTTATTACATCGACACTCTTATACTTTGAAGTAAAAAACCACCTTTTAAGCGTGTCAAGTTTTTGACGCTATTGCCCGTGAATATAATTTAATAGATAAAATAATAATTTAACATCGTTGTATATTTTTTCTTTATTTTTTCTTTATTTTTTTTATTTGTATTTTATGTATATCTTTTTAACACTACATTTGTATTTTTTGTCATTTATTTTAACGTTTTCACTTGTTTATTATTTTTTTTTCTTTTTGTAAGTATTTCATTTGTATTTTTTAATTTTAGTAAATAGTCAGCATTTAGGTTGCATGAGACATTGGTCTCGATCATCTAGCGATAAATTAAATAGAGAGTCTCCAACACCTTCATCATCTATCAAAACGGCGGGGAACAAAAATGAAAATCCACCAGCCCGAATTGAAAACCCAGTTGATCAGAAAGAAAATGAGCCTTAGCATGACGATCTTAATCATCCTAAGACACGCAGACAATTCAGGAATCTCGCTAGGACAGGATAACCATCTTGCATTGTTTTTCTCCCATATGCAGTGCATTTCAATTTTAAGTCAGGTGTCATCCAATATTTACCCACATTCCACGGTCTAGAATCAGAAAATTCTTATTACCAATAAAAGGAATTTGAAGAGTTATGTAACAAATGTACCGACCAAAATCGTAGCATAAATATAATTCGATTAAAGTTTTTTCCCTTTTCTTTAAAGGATAAAGCTAAAATTTGGGTGCAGAACCTTAGGTCAGAATCCATCAGAACATGGGATGATTGCAATAACAGTTTCTAAAAAAATTCTTTTCCCCTCACTTGACAAACTTCTTTAAGAGGAGAATCACAAATTTCACACAATAGTCGAGGGAAACACATTACCAATGTTGGGAGAGGTTTAAAGAAATATGACCCTCACTTTAATATTAAGCGTTTTCCTTCCATTAAGTGGTTCATTCTCAAGATCCAAGTTTGACTTTGATTTGTTGGCCAAAGTCAAGATAATTGTCCATCGCGGATGTCTTGGGCAGTTGTGACTTGTTTGCCAAAGTCAAGGTCATTTCTTGTTCATCGACATGGATTACGAAGCTTTCCCACTGTCAATGGGTCGCGCTTAACTAGAATCATTAAGCTTGTTGAGCCAAAGCCAAGGTTTAGTTGATTCAGAGTAAAAGGTTAGGAAATATATATTGGATAGATATCATGGACTTGGAGGTCCACCTACCGGATCTAGGAATTGGATGAGATCCAATTGATCTTAGAGATCTACCTAGTTAAGTTTCATACAGCTTGTTGGCCAAAGTCAAGGTTGTGTGTTATTTAACGGGATCCTAGCCCACTAGGAAACTGGGTTTCCCGAGTACTCAACAGAGGGTTAGAGGCTCGCCGAAAAATAGTGGGAGGCCAATATTAAATTTGCAATTTCGTTTAGTACTTGCTAATACACGCTTTTAAATTATTTTCGTCATTATATATTTATATTAGTTGGATTAATATTTTATTGTTTTCCTTGAACAGTTGGATTGTACTCTTATAACTTCATTTGTAGTTGATTATATAGTTGGACTATAGTAATCATTACATTTGATTGTACCCAAAATCGTTGATTAAATAATTGGACTATTGCAATCAAGATGACGACATCATCATAGAGGATAATATCTTTAACGGCTTGAATTTTTCAGACTAGGATATGAACCTCAGGATTGTCTTGGGGGCTGAGAAGTTACTCTATACGATAAAGAGAACTCTCGGGCCTAAGCTCGGAGTTGAGCAGCCAGTTGAGCTTGAACTTTGGAAGACTCATAGTGATGACAACTCAACTACTCAATTCGTCATGCTTGCCACAATGACCTCTCAATTTCATCATCAAAACAAGTGACTGGATCCCTACAACATGATGTTGAAATTGAAGGACCTTCATAGATCTAACCTTAGATCTCAGAAATATGAATTGCAGAAGAAGCTCTTTCGCTCTCGCATGTCATATGGTACATCTTTCGAGCACTATGTGTCGCAAATGATTGCTAACATCAAACAGATGGGTCAGCTGGGCATAACCTTCGAGGCCGAGACTTCCATAGATTTGATCTTACAGTCTCTACTTGATAGCTGGGGCGGGTTCATCATGAACTACAACATGATGAACCAAGAGAAGACTCTTGGAGAGTTGATGGCGATGCTGAAAAAAGTAGAGCCAGAGCTTCTAAAGGGCAAGAAGCGCGAAACACATTTCACTTCGAAATCTTAGAAAGCCAAGGCTAGGCCGAAGGATTCTGGAGGTGTGAAGAAGAAGAAAATAAAAGGCAAGGCCAAATCATCAAAGTCTTATGGGAAGACCAATGATAAATCCCAAGATGTCTGCCTACAGTGTGGCAAACAGGGTCACTGGAAGCGTGACTGGTGTGAGTACAAGACGCACATGAAGGAAATGAAGGCGGGCAAGGTTCCGGCTTCATGTATGTTATTATTGAAATAAACATGTCTACTTCTAGTTTTAAAAATTGGATTTTTGATTCTCGATGTGGTACTCACATATGTACTGATGTGCAGGATCTTCAGATTAGTAGGAGACTGACTTCAGGCGAGATTGACCTACGAGTTGGAAACGGGACGAGAGTCGCAGTTTTAGCTGTAGGGACCTATGTTTTGGAACTGCCCTCGGGGCATGTACTTATTTTATCATACTGTTATTATGTACCTAGTTTGACTAGAAATATTATCTCTGTATCTTATTTATGTTGGACAATTATGACCCATAGCGTCACTATTTGTATAAATCACTGTGTTGTTGTACAAATTAACTATGTGACAAATGAGATTGCACTCTTATCATTTGTGATTAGATCACCTAGATATATAAATGATGAGGGGTCCTCGTGATTTGTTCTTGGACGGAGAATGATATGGGATAGTATCAGTCCACATAGGATAAATCATTAAATATCTCTAGTCAGAGCATTATCGAGATTGGACATCGATGAATGCGTAAAAGACTAGTATTACACTTGTGCGCGTTGTGAGGGCACAACGACATAGTTCTCATATATTTGGGTATAGGATACTCATGCAAGTGTAATAGGAGGTTGTGTTTCACCGATGATACGGGAAACAGCTTCGCTCTGGATAAGACCCCCTCAGAATTCCATTGGTAGTATGACTATGTGTCTATGGAAGTTCGAAATCAGGGTAGCTGTATTTGGTCTTAACCTGAGACTTGCACCGCTAATACTTACGACAATCAATATACTTTGGTTGCGGTCGTCCAGGGCTTTAACCGGTTCTGTGTACGCCAATGCTGGGTATATTGATAATTGTAGTGTGTTGGGTGTGATGTCAAGACGGAAGTGTCACTCTAGTCATATGGAGTTGATGATCGTGCAGGGATACAGAACTGGTTCTCTATATAAGGTTGCAATTGTCGGGATAATATGACTTTGTCATGATTATCCGATATTAAAGAGACTAGTTGCTCGTTATCCGATATATGCTTCGTACTATAACTAGCAAACAAGGTTTGCAGGTTATTCGATCCATGTTTGGATTGAAGCAAGCATTAGGTGCTTGGAATTATCATTTTGATGTAATCATAATGGTTTATGATTTAATTCAAAACGAAATGATTCTTGTGTATATAAGAGGGTTAATGGGAGCGCACTAATAATATTGTCCTATAAATAATGATAATACGTCATTTCTTGGAAATGATATTCCTATATAAACTATCAATGAAAGCTTAGCTTTCGAGAAAACTCTCCGAGAACTCATACATTGAATAATGTACGCGACCTGGTGTCTCATACGCTTTGAGCATATGGATTCACAAACAGGCCAATCCGAGTGATAGTCACTGGATTGATGTTAAGAACATCCGTTAGTATCTTAGAGATCTAAGGATGCTGTCTTAATCTATGGAGAATGAGAACTTGAAGTGATTGGGATCACTGTAGCAAGTTTCCTAACCGATAAAGACGACTATAGGTCGCAAACGGTACTATAAAGTTTGAATAACGGTACAGTGAGCTGGAAATCTTCCAAGCAAGATACTGTTACCGAAGAAACAACAAATACGGGTTAATTGCTGCAGCTGAGGCGGCAATAGAAGCCTTCTGGGTCGATAATAAATCTAATTAAATTAGATATAATTCTGTTAGCAGCTAAGCTTGGCGTCAGCACAGGCTAAAGAATTAATGGTCTCATCAACGATCCAGATATATACTTCGATATTCATCTGATTCATTCGGATCATACATCGTGGCGATGTGATGATCGAATAAATCGCATCAGATGATAGTCATGCAAATCCGCTGACGAAAGTCTTTCATCAGCAATTTGAGCCAACCGTACATAGTTCGGGTGTAAGACACTCGAGTGACTGGCTATAGGCCAAGTGGGAGATTGTTGGACAATTATGACCCATAGCGTCACTATTTGTACAGATCACGGTGTTGTTGTACAAATTAACTATGTGACAAAGGAGATTGCACTCTTATCATTTGTGATTAGATCACCTAGATATATAAATGATGAGAGGTCCTTGTGATTTGTTCCTGGACGGAGAATGATATGAGACAGTATCAGTCCACGTAGGATAAATCATTAAATATCCCTAGTCAGAGCATTATCGAGATTGGACATCGATGAATGCGTAAAAGACTAGTATTACACTTATGCGCGTTGTGAGGGCACTACGACATAGTTCTCATATATTTGGGTATAGGATACTCATGCAAGTGTAATATGAGGTTTTGTTTCACCGATGGTACGGGAAACAGCTTCGCTCTGGATAAGACCCCCTCAGAATTCCATTGGTAGTATGACTATGTGCCTATGGAAGTCCGAAATCAGGGTAGCTGTATTTGGTCTTAACCTGAGACTTGCACCGCTAATACTTGCGACAATCAATATACTTTGGTTGCGGTCGTCCAGGGCTTTAACCGGTTCTGTGTACGCCAATGCTGGGTATATTGAGAATCGTAGTGTGTTGGGTGTGATGTCAAGACGGAAGTGTCACTCCAGTCATATGGAGTTGATGATCGCACAGGGATACAGAACTGGTTCTCTATATAAGGTTGCAACCGTTAGGATAATATGACTTGGTCATGATTATCCGATATTAAAGAGACTAGTTTCTTGTTATCCGATATATGCTTCGTACGAGGCAGACACTGTACCAGTCCTAGGCCTCGCATGTGATTATCTGATACTCGACAGAAATACGCAATACTATGTATACTACGCCTGATACAGATCTTTTATTCCTGTAAGGATATTTCCGGAGAATTGGGTAGGCATGGCGCTTTACTAGAGGCCAACCTTGTCTTATAAATCGGTATAAACGTAGTACGAGGTACTTACGTGTTCGGATAGTCCGACGACCGAATTTACTGCCAATATATCCGGGGATCTCATGGGTCGCTTCCCAAAGATTCACCGATGACGTATGACTCGCACTTTTAATTAATATGGGATTAATAAGATAAGAGAGAAAATTAATATGGGATTAATAAGATGAGAGAGAAAATTAATCTGGAATTAATTGTGGAGATATTTTATTTGGGATAAAATATCAATTTAAAGAGAGAAAAAGATTAATTTGGAATTAATCGGTTAAATTAATATATTTGATATATTAAACGAGATTAGATTTCGACGCGGAATTAAAATTAGATTTTAATTCGGGCGAACGAATTAATTTATAACTAATTCGTTAGCGACGTGAATAGTGACTTCGCTAGGCGTAATCATTTAATTACGACTCAACGGAAAATTTGTTAATTTGGAATTAGCGAACCCGAGCCCGAGATTATTTACGAGCGCATTCGCGTTTCGAATTCAAGTGCGGCACACAAGTCAAATCAAGCATCAAATCGCTAGTCGCATCAAGCGTCAAATCATTAGTCACTTTGAGTGATGTGACAACTTGTCACTTGATTTGATTGATTGATGGATTGATTGATTGATGTTGGTGGTTGGAATTAATTGCCTTGACCTTTTTGGAAAAAGTAAAAACCAATTAATTAATTTTGGAAATTAGATTTGTGTATTAGATACAGAAAATCCCTTAACCAAAATCGATCTCTCCCCTTTTTCATTTTTGGAGCCAAAACTCTTCTCTCTTCTTCCTCCCATCTTCACGTCCAAAGTGGGCAATTTTTCTTCTGGTTGGCAGTGAACTGTCGAATGCTTGGAGAAGATAGGGAAGCAAAGTGCTTGGTTTTTGTGGCAAAAATCAAGAGAGCTAGCACTCCGAGAGACATGCGAAGGTGATAGGGAAGTCCACTCATGAGCCGGGAACCGTTCGACGAAGCTTGGAGCTTGACGAGGACCTCCAATGGCCGAATATGCAGTGGGTTGTGACAGTTACTACCGAGCAGTCCAAGAGGCAGAAAATAGAATTTTTGTTGCCCAAAACGTTGCTCAACCGATCGATGTGAGTATTCCGCAACTCCCTCGATGTATTCACACATATTCATGCTTGATTTATGATCCTTGGGACCTAGATAATCTCCAACAATTTAACCCAATGTGGGTACACTTTTGTATTCGGAAACACTGGGTGTTTTGTTTATAAAGATGAATTTGAGATATGTACTGCTGATGCTAACAATGGTCTTTATATTTTGAATATAATTTAATCTCAAACATATAATATGACAAACAAGAGGTTCAAATTAAGTAACACAATGAAACTTATATGTGGCATTGTCATCTGTGACACATTAACAAGACTCGTATATCTACACTTTCAAAGAGTGGATACTTGGACGTATTTGATCCTAGTTCATATGAAGTCTGCGAATGTTGTTTATTAGGTAAAATGCCTAAAGCGTCTTTTAGTGGTAAAGGTGTACGTGCCACCGAACTATTAGCCTTCATTCATAGTGACGTATGTGTTGGACATATGTAACCCATAGCATCACTATTTGTACAAAACATGATGTTGTTGTACAAATTAACTATGTGACTCACGAAATTGCTCTTTTATCATTTGTAATTAGATTACTCGGATATATAAATGATAAAAGTCCTTATGATTAGTTTCGGATTAATAAGATATGAGACAATATTAATCCACAAATGTTTAATCATTAAATATCCCTAGTCGTAGTATTATCGAGACTGGACATCGATAATGCGGAATAGACTAGTATTACACTTGTGCATGTCATGGATGCATAACGATATAGTTCTCATATATTTGGGTATTGGATACTCATGCAAGTGTAATAGGAAGTTCTGTTTACCGATGGTACGGAAACAACTTCGCTGTAGATAGAGCCATCAGAATCCCATTGGTAGTATGACTATGTGTCTATGGGAATCCGAATCAGGGTAGGTGTATTTGGTCTTAACCTGAGACTTGCATCGTTAATACTTGCGACAATCAATATACTTTCGTTTTGGTCATTCGAGGCTTTAACAGGTTCTGTGTACGCCTCTTCTGGTATACTGAGAATTGTAGTGTATTAGGTGTGATGTCAAGAAGGAAGTATCACTTCAGTCATATGAAGATGATGATCACGCAGGGATACAGAACTGGTACTCTAAGTGCTATAGCCATCGGGGAAGTATGACTAGGTCATGACTTTTCGATAATAAAGAGACTAGTTGCTAGTGATCCGATATATGCTTCGTACGAGACAGACACAACTCCAGCCCCAGGCCTAGCATGTGACATCCGATACTGGATCTTAATATGCAATACTATGTATACTACGCTTGACAAAGACCATGTATTCCATAGAAGAATATTTCTGGAGAATTGGGTAGGCACGGTGCTTTGCTAGAAGCCAACCATGTCTTGTAAATCGGTAAAAATGTGGTACCGAGTATGTACATGTTCGGATAGTCCGATGATCGTATTTACTGACAACATATTCATGGATCTCTTGGGTCGCTTGCCAAAGATTCACCAATGATATTTGACTCGAACAATATTAATCTGGGATTAATTAAGAGAGAGATAATTAATATGGGATTAATTATGGCAATAATTAATCTGAGATTAATTATCAGAGAAAGATTTAATCTAGGATTAATTTATGAAGAAGAGAGAACACGATTAATTTGGAATTAATCGGCAAAGTAAATTTAATGGTGAAATTGGATTTTACTATTTAATTTATTTAATTGGGCTAAAATAATATATTAGATATATTAATTGAAATTAGATTTCAATGTGGAATTAAAATTGAATTTTAATTCAAGCGAACGAATTAATTTAGAATTAATTCGTAAGCGACTTTCGTAATAATTTTGCTAGGCATTATTATTTAATTAAATTAGATTTAATTGCGTCGCGACGGAAAATTCGTTTAATCGGATTAAACAGATCCGAGCCCAAAGTGTGTTGTGTAAGCCAACTAGATTTGGAATTAAATGGGTGTGACCCATGACTTACATCAATTGTCAATGATTGATAGAAGTGGTTGGCAATAGTGTTTGCATTTTATTTTAAACACTCAATACAAAAGTCAAGATATATAACACATTTAATGAATTTTGGAAACCATTAATTTCTCTCTCTCATTGGCCGAATGGCCACTGCTCTCTGCTTGGCCGAATTGGCCATTAATTGTCTTCTTTTTACTTTTTGGCGGTAAGCCATATTGCTTTTTTTGAAGAATTGTAATTGGCCTCTCATTATGATTTGGCCGAATTGGCGACTACTTTTGAAGAATTTTGCCATTTTTGTTCTTGCTAGGACATAAAGGTGTCAAGTTAAGGTGATATGGATACTCACCCATGAGCTTGGAAGTTTCAACATCCATGAAATTTTTGAAATCCTAAATCCGATCAATGTAAGTATTGTTGGGTTTTCTAGGTCAAACAAAGATCAATTAAATGATGAAAAGTGCCAATACAACAAAGTAAAGTAGCGGAAATACTCACTTTGATCAGCTTTTGGATGCGATGAACATAAAAATTTCTTCATAAGTTTCGGCCATGCTCCCTCCATGGATGATCTCCAAGCTCCAAGCTTTGATTTGAGATTCCTTGCTCATGAATGGGTTTCCCTATCACCTTTGTAAGACCTCTTTAGTGTGCTAGTACTTGGGAAAAAATTTGCCACAAATCCTTTCCTTTGCTTCTTGTTGTTCTCGGCCAAGCCAAGAAATTAGAGAGAAAAAGGCTTGTTGCCGTGAGGGAAAGAGGAGGAAGAAGATTGAGTTGTGTGTATTATGTTTGATTTCAAAAATCTAATACATATTACCATTTTCCAAAAAGGTACAAGGCATTTAAAGCCTTTCAACAACTCATATCAATCAAAAGTGTCAAGATGTCAATCACCAAAAAGGTGACAAGACTTCCATCACTTGAATGACTAATGATGTGACGCGTGATGTGACATGTGGGCCCCACTTGATTCGAAATGCGAGTGGGCCCGCAAACACTCCCGGGCTCGGGTTCGTTAATTCCGAATTACCGAATTTTCCGTTGCGACGTAATTAAATCAAATTTAATTAAATAATTATGCCTAGCAAAATTACTATTCACATCGCTAGCGAATTAATTCTAAATTAACTCGTTCGCCCGAATTAAAATCCAATTTTAATTCCGCGTCGAAATCTAATTTTGTTTAATATATCAAATATATTACATTATCGATTAATTCCAAATTAATCGTTCTCTCTATTTAAATAGTATTTTATCCCAGATAAAATATCTCTGTTATTAATCATAGATTAATTTTCTCTCTCTACTAATTAATCCCAGATTAATTATGTTCGAGTCATACGTCATTAGTGAATCTTCGGGAAGCGACCCATGAGATCCCTGGATATATTGGTAGTAAATCCGGTCATCGGACTATTCGAACACGTAAGTACCTAGTACCACATTTTTACCGATTTACAAGACATGGTTGGCTTCTAGCAAAGCACCATGCCTACACAATTCTCTAGAAATATTCTTACTGGAATGTATGATCTATATCAGGCGTAGTATACGTAGTATTGCGTATTACGATCCAGTATCAGATGTCACATGTTAGGCCTGAGGCTGGAATTCTGTCTGCCCCGTACGAAGCACATATCGGATCTCTGGTAACTAGTCTCTATAATCGGATAATCATGACCTAGTCATATTATCCCGATGACTGCAGTACTTAAGAGTACTAGTTCCGTATTCTACGTGATCATCATCTCCATTATGACTGAAGTGATACTTCCGTCTTGACATCACACCCAATACACTGCGATTCTCAGTATACCCAGAAGAGGTGTACACAGAACTTGTTAAAGCCCTGGACGACCAAAACCAAAGTATACTGATTGTCGCAAGTATTAGCGGTGCAAGTCTCAAATTAAGACCAAATACACCTACCCTGATTCGGACTCCCATAGACACATAGTCATACTACCAATGGGATTCCGAGGGGTCTATCCAGAGCGAAGCTGTTTTCCGTACCATCGGTAAAACACAACCTCATATTACACTTGCATTAGTATGCAATACCCAAATATATGAGAATTATGCAGTTATGCTCCTATAACACGCACAAGTGCAATACTAGTCTATTCCGCATTATCGATGTCCAATCTCGATAATACTACGACTAGGGATTATTTAATGATTAAACCTTTGTGGATTGATATTGTCTCATATCATCTCAATCCGGAACTAATCATAAGGACTTTTATCACTTATGTATCTTGGTAATCCAATTACAAGTGATAAAAGAGCAATTTCCTTTGTCATATAGTTAATTTGTACAACAACACCATGTTCTGTACAAATAGTGATGCTATTTGTCATAATTGTCCAACAAGTATTCCACAACTTTCTTGATTAATTCACACAATAATCATTCTTAGAGATCCCGTGGCATGTCTAGGACACTAACAATGGTATCAGAGCGAGATTTAATCTTGATTTAATTTCTAGGGTTTATAGACTTTATTTGGGGATTTTTACTTGGAGCTTGTAAATGCCTAAATTGGTTGTTTGGACATGGTTGGATAATGATGACTTGGAGTTATGCATGATTGATTTTGTGATAAATTGATTATATTAATTTTCCTTAAAATCTATACCTTGGCCGAATACACCATAGGAAATGCTCATGGTAATTTTTGAAAATTACATATTGGATGTGTCGTTGGCATGATAGAAAATTGAATGTTGATTTAATCAAATAGAATGATTTTTATTGCCTTTGTCGTGAGCCTAGCATGTTGGAATGAATTGATTGTGCTTTAATTTGTGTTGGACATAAATTAAAATGTTAAGCATGATTAATTAGTGTTTTGGAAATACTAGATTAATTAATTAATTGTGTTAATTACACTTAAATTGAATTAATGTGTAATTTAGAATGATATATTAATTTAATTTATTGTATTTGGGCTAATGGGCTTGGTTGGGCCAAATTTTAGTCTTGGATTATATTTGGGCCTAAACCATTTCCATAAAGTCCAAAATATGATAATTGGACCTTTAATAATTTAATTAGGCCTAATGGGCCTAAATTGATTTTATGGCATATGATGATTCCTAAATGGGCCAAGGCTTTTGGGTTTGATCCATAATGGCCAAAGCCCAAGCTTAAAGAATTAACTGAAAGCCCATTGGACTTTAATTGAATAGTATTTGAGACTAATTGGGCCTTTGAGACCCATTAAGATTGTATTTGGAATCCAAGTCTTTAAGGCACATAAATAAGTGTAATTATTTAATTTAGAATTAAATATGAATTAGTATTGGATGCAATTTAAATTGGATTTAAAATTATAGTTCGATATAATTCAAGAATACGTACTTTGAGTATTTATTCTCAAACGAGTTAGACTCGCGCAAATCAAATCGTTGTTTGAACATTGGATGGTCATTAATTCAAAGATTAATTAATTGGATTAGATTGATTGAATAACATGCTTTTTTTGAATAATTGGATGTATTATATGAATAATCTATATCAGATGGATATTAGAAGGGTGAGGGCAATTTTGGAAATTGTTGTAATAAATTTAGAATTTATTTATTATCTCCTTATCTCATTGTATTTCTCTTTTCACCAATTCTCCTCAATGTAAATGAGGTTTCTTTAGAAGTATTATGTAACTGGGTAGAAGTATGAATAGTGCCAGCGGGAGAGAGGAAAAAGAGAGATTTGTTCTAGGAATAATTTGTTGTATATCCATCCGCATATCATTATTAATTTTATCGCGCCTTATTATGCTTTTAGAATGCATGCTTAAGGGTGAATGATGAGACCTAATCAAAGATAATAAATTGGTTGCCAAATCGCGACAAAAAACCCTCATTTTATATTAAGCGTTATTCCTTCCATTGAGTGATTCTCTCTCAAGATCCAAGATTGGCATTGGTTTGTTGGCCAAAGTCAAGACCTTTGTCCATCGCGGATGTGTTTGAATCACGAAAGCTTTGTTCCATATCGTACGTCTTGGGCAAGTTGTGATTTGTTGGCCAAAGTCAAGGTCACTTCTTGTTCATTGACCTAGATTATGAAGCTTTCCCACTGTCAATGAGTCACGCTTAACTGGTTTCATTAAGCTTGTTGAGCCAAAGCTAAGGCTTAGTTGATTCAGAGGAAAAATGTTAGGGAATATATTGGATATATTGGCATATATTGAATATATATTTCGGACTTGGAGGTCCACCTACTGGATCTAGGAGTTAGATGAGATCCAATTGATCTTAGAGATCTACCTAGTTAAATTTTATACAACTTGTTGGCCAAAGTCAAGGTTTTGTATCTTTTAACGGGATCCTAGCCCACTAGGAAACTAGGTTTCCCGAGTACTCCACATAGGGTTAGAGGCTCGCCGAAAAATAGTGGGAGACAAGTATTAAATTTGCAATTTCGTTTAAATACTTTCCAATACGCGCTAATTTTATTTTTTGTCATTAATTATTTAAATATATTAGTTGGACTAATATTCAATTCTTGTTTTAATTGGATAGTTAGACTGTATTCAAACTACTTCATTTATAGTTGGTTATATAATTGGATTACGGTAATCAATACATTTGAATGTAACCGATCAATTGTAGTTGATTATATAGTTAGACTATAGAAATCATTATATTCGATTATACCCGAAATCGTTGATTAGAGAGTTGGACTATTGCAATCAAGATGGCTGAAAGATTAGCGTTTATAACAGCTCTAATTTTCAGATTGGGAATAGAACTTCAGGATAGTCATGGGAGCTGAGAAGTTATTCTGTTTGATAGAGAAACCTCTCGAGCCTAAGCCCGGAGTTGAGAAAATAGTAGAGCATGAGCTTAGGAAGACTCATTGTGATGATAACTTTAGTGCTCAATCCTTTATGCACAGCCAGAGCTTCTAAAATGAAAGAAGTTCAAGGTGCATCTTACTTCGACATCCCAGAAGGCCTAGGCCTGGCCGAAGGATTCTGGGGGTGTGAAGAAAAGGGCAAGGCTAAATCGTCATAGTCTTCTGGGAAGACAAAAGACATATTCCAAGATGTCTGCCTAAACTGTGGCAAACGGGGTCACTAGAAGTGTGACTTCCGTATGGACAAGGCATACATGAAGGAAAAGAAGACGGGTAAGGCTCCAGCTTCAGGTATGTTTGTTATAAACATGACCACTACCAGTTTTAAAATTGGAATTTGATACTGGATGTGGAAAATACATAAATATATGTACTGATGTGCGGGATATGCTGATTAGCGGGAGACTGGCTTCAGATGAGATCGACATGCGAGTCGTTAACAGGACGAGAGTCGCTGTTTTGTCCAAAGAAACTTAAGTTTTGGAACTGCCCTTTTGGCATATACTTAAATTAGGAGACTGTTATAATGTATCTAGTTTGACTAGGAACATTATCTCTGTATCTAGTTTAACCCGTTGCGGGTATACATTTCTATTCTAGAACACTAGGTGTTTTGTTTATAAAGATGATATCGAGATATCTACATTAGATGTAAATAATGGTCTTTAAATTTTGAATGTAAATGAATCTCAAATATATAACATGACAAACAAATAGCTTAAATTGAGTAATTCTAATGAGACTTATTTGTGGCATTGACGTCTGAGACGCATTAACAAGACTCGTATATCCACACTTTCAAAGAGTGGATGCTAGGACTTATTTGATTTTAATTCAAATGATGTCTACGAATCTAGTTTATTACGCAAAGTGCCTAAAACACCTTTTACTTGGTAAAAGTGCAAGTGCCACTGATCTGTTAGCCCTCGTTCATGGTGACGTAAGTGGGCCCATATCTAGCTAGGCTATGAGTGGATATAAATAATTCATAACCTTTACGGATGTTGCATCGCGTTATGGTTATGTGTTTTTTATGAAACACAAGTCGAGAAATTCAAAGAGTTTCGACACGAAGTAGAAAAATAGACTGGTAAAAGTGTTAAAAACATTATGGTCGGACCATAGTGTTAAATACTTAAACATATGAGTTTCAAGATTACATGAAAGAGTATGGTATTCTTTCACAATGGACTCCTCCCGGGACACCTCAATTTGACGGTGTGTTCGAACAGAGAAACGAACTTTGTTGGACATGGTAAGGTTAATGATGAGTCGCTCTGAGCAACCAATTTCCTTCTAAGGATACGCATTAAACAGTGTATTACTTATTTTGAATAAGGTTCTGTCAAAGTCTGTTGGACAGACTCTATATTAGATATGGACAGGAAAGAAACAAGGTTTATAATTCCTGAAGATTTGGGAAAGTTGGGCATATATTTGGATGATACCAAACTAGAACCCAAATCGGATAAGTGCCTATTTGTAATTGATTATCCTAAGGAAACCAATTCCACAACTCACAAGAGAATAATGTAATTGTTACTTTCCATGCGATTTTCCTAAGAGGAATTCCCAAATGCAGTGGTAAGTGGGAGGAAAGTAGAACTCGATGAAAATCAGAGTAATACTATTCCTGGCACCGACTCCTTTACGGAACACAAACAGTTCATCAGGGATGAAACTGTACCAATAATCTTCGAATACACAAAAACCGCATAGGTCGGAGAGAGTCAGAAACAACCTGGGTGGTATGGGTTTCTGATCTCACCTTATGTAGATGTTAATCTTATTGAGGATAATTAACTGACTATGTATGAGGAAACGATACAAGGTATCGACTCCTTTTATGGCAAAGTGTCATGAAGTCCGAAATGGATTCCATGTATACCAACCAAGTTTGGATACTGGTTGCTTTACCGGAAGGCATTGTGCTTATTGGTACTAAATAAGTCTTCAAGGAAGACATACATGGATGGCAACATACAAATGTACACAACTAGGCTTGTACAGAAAGGGTATCGTCAATGACATAGTGTCGACTACGATGAAACTTTTTAACCTGTTGCCATGATTAAATCCATTCGGATAATGCTTGCTATTGCTGCATATTTCATTTATGAAATATGACAGTTGAACGCCAAAACCGCTTTCCTTAACGGAAACCTTTTGGATGACGTTTGTATGCAACATCCTGACGGTTTTTTCATGCCAAAACATGCAAACAAGGTTTCCAAGATAAATCGATCCATTCATGGATTGAAGCAAGCATTAAGTTCTTGGAACCAGTGTTTTGACGTAATCGTAATGGTATATGATTTAATTTAAAACGAAGATGATTCTTGTGTATATAAGAAGGTTAGTGGGAGCGCAATGACAATAAATGTCCTATAAGTCGATGATGTGTTACTTCTAAGCAATGAAATTCCCATACTATAATCGGTGAAATCTTGGCTTTCATTAAAATTCTCCATGGAATACCTGGGAGAAATAGACTTTATTCTAGGAATAAAGATCTACTGGGATAGATCTAGAAAGCTGCTGACACTCTCTCAGTGTTTGTATGTTTTGATATGTACGTGACCTGATGTCTCATATGCTTTAAGCATATGTAGACGCTATAAGGCCAATCCAGGTGATGGTCACTGGATTGATGTAAGGAACATCCTTGAGTATCTTGGATGAACCAAGGATGCTTTCGGAGAATATGAGGCAATGATAACTTGAGGTGATTGGGTTCACCACTCAATTTTCCAAACTGATAAAAATGATTGTAAGTGCAATAAAGGTACTATATAGTTTGAATAACAGAATAGTGAGCTGTAAATCTTTTGAGCAAGATACTGTTATCGAATAAACAACTAGAGCGGAACATTTTTGCAACTGAGGCAGCAAAAGAAGCATTTTGGATATATAAAATTCCTAATTAGATTAGGAGTAGTTCTGTTAGCAGCTGGGCTGGGGTACGGCACAGGCTAAAGAATCACGGTCTCATCAATGATCCAAGTATTTACTTCGACTAATTCATCTGATTCATTCGATCATATATCGTGGTGAAGTGATGATCGAATAAATCGCATCAGATGATAATCTTGTAAATCCGCTGATGAAAGCTGTTTCTCAGCAGAAGTTTGAGCGACTCGTGCATAGTTAAGGTGTTGGAAACTTGAGTGATTGGCTATAGGCCAAGTGGGAGATTGTTGGACATATATGACCCATAGCACCACCATTTGTACAAAACATGATGTTGTTGTACAAATTAACTATGTGACTTAGGAAATTTCTCTTTTATCATTTGTAATTGGATTACTCAGATATATAAATGATAAAAACCCTTATGATTAGTTCCAGATTAATAAGATATGAGACAATATTAATCCACAAAGGTCAAATCATTAAATATTCCTAGTCGTAGTATTATCGAGACTGTACATCGATAATGCAGAATAGGCTAGTATTACACTTGTGTGTGTCATGGAAGCATAACGACATAGTTCTCATATATTTGGGAATTGGATACTCATGCAAGTGTAATATGAGATTCTGTTTACCGATGGTACGGAAACAGCTTCGCTCTGGATAGACCCCTCAGAATCCCATTGGTAGTATGACTATGTGTCTATGGGAATCCGAATCAGGGTAGGTGTATTTAGTCTTAACCTGAGACTTGCATCTCTAATACTTGCGACAATTAATATACTTTTGTTTTGGTCGTTCGGGGCTTTAACAGGTTCTGTGTACGCCTCTTCTGGTATACTGATAATTGTAGTGTATTAGGTGTGATGTCAAGAAGGAAGTATCACTTCAGTCATATGAAAATAATGATCACGCATGGATATAGAACTGGTACTCTAAGTGTTATAGCCATCAGGGAAGTATGACTAGGTCATGACTTTCCGATAATAAAGAGACTAGTTGCTAGTGATCCGATATATGCTTCGTACGGGGCAAACATAACTCCAGCCCCAGGCCTAGCATGTGATATCCGATACCGGATCGTAATACGAAATACTATGTATACTACGCTTGACAAAGATCATGTATTCCGTAGAAGAATATTTCTGGAGAATTGGGTAGGCACGGTGCTTTGCTAGAAGCCAACCATGTCTTGTAAATCGGTAAAAATATGGTACCGGGTACGCATATGTTCGGATAGTCCGATGATCGTATTTACTGCCAACATATTCAGGGATCTTTTGGGTCGCATCCCAAAGATGCACCAATGATATTTGACTCGAACAATATTAATCTGAGATTAATTAAGAGAGAGATAATTAATCTGGGATTAATTACGTCAAGAATTAATCTGGGATTAATTATCAGAGAAAGATTTAATCTGGGATTAATTTATGAAGAAGAGAGAACACGATTAATTTGGAATTGATTGGTAAAGTAAATTTAATGGTGAAATTGGATTTTACTATTTAATTTATTTAATTGGGCTAA
The DNA here is from genome assembly GCA_019454045.1 of Zanthoxylum bungeanum. NCBI lineage: Eukaryota > Viridiplantae > Streptophyta > Magnoliopsida > Sapindales > Rutaceae > Zanthoxylum > Zanthoxylum bungeanum. The sequence goes on along the minus strand of SKCR01027663.1, from coordinate 180,490 downwards.
AATAATATATTAGATATATTAATTGAAATTAGATTTCAATGCAGAATTAAAATTGGATTTTAATTCGAGCGAACGAATTAATTTAGAATTAATTCGTAAGCGACTTTCGTAATAATTTTGCTAGGCATTATTATTTAATTAAATTAGATCTAATTACGTCACGACGGAAAATTCATTTAATCGAATTAAACGGATCCGAGCCCAAAGTGTGTTGTGTAAGCCAACTAGATTTGGAATTAAATGGGTGGGACCAATGACTTACATCAGTTGTCAATAATCGATAGAAGTGGTTGGCAATAGTGTTTGAATTTTATTTTAAACACTCAACACAAAAGTCAAGATATATAACACATTTAATGAATTTTGGAAATCATTAATTTCTCTCTCTCCTTGGCCGAATGGCCACTGCTCTCTACTTGGCGAATTGGTCATTAATTGTCTTCTTTTTGCTTTTTGGCGTAAGCCATATTGCTTTTGTTTCGAAGAATTACAATTGGCCTCTCATTATGATTTGGCCGAATTGGCCACTGATTTTGAAGAATTGGCCGAATGGCCTCTGACTTGGTTTTTGGCCGAATGGCCTTATCTCTCCAGGCCAATTTGATGCTTCTCTTGGAGAGAAAAATTCTGCCATTTTGTTCTTGCTAGCACATAAAGGTGTCAAGTTAAAGTGATAGGGATACTCACCCAATAGCTTGGAAACTTCAACATCCATGGAATTTTTGAAATCCTAAATCCGATCAATATAAGTATTCCGTAACTTTCTTGATTAATTCACCCAATAATCACGCTTAGAGATCTCGTGGCATGTCTAGGACACTAAAAGTATGCAGGCCCATGTCTAGCCAGGCTAGAGGTGGATATGAATACTTCGTAACCTTTACGGATGATGCATCACATTATGGTTGTGTATATCTTATGAGACACAAGTCGGAAACTTTTGAAAAATTCAAAGAGTTTCGACACGAAGTAGAAAAACAGACCGGTAAAAGTATTAAAACATTTCGGTCGGACAGTCGTGGAGAATACTTAAGCAATGAGTTTCTCGATTACTTGAAAGAATATGGTATTCTTTCACAGTGGACTCTTCCAGGAACACCTTAATTAAATGGTGTGTCCGAACGGAGAAACCGAGCTTTGTTAGACATGGTAAGGTCAATGATGAGTCGCACCGAGCTACCAATTTCCTTATGGGGATACGCATTGAATAGTGCAATACGTATTTTGAATAAGGTTCCGTCAAAGTCTGTTGGACAGACTCCATATGAAATATGGACAGGAAAGAAACCGGGTTTCTTATTCCTGAAGATTTGGGGATGCTGGACATACGTTAAACGTTTGGATGGTACCAAACTAGAACCCAAATCGGATAAGTGCCTATTTATAGGTTATCCTAGGGAAACCAAAGGATAAAACTGTAGGACACAGATGTTGACGACGCTGTTCTAGGCTTGCGGCCTAGTTGGGAGTACGGAATAGTCCGCTGGGGAACTAAACCGGAGAAATAACATGGAGTCGCCACCCGGTGTGAACCGGGAAAATGTGATTTAAGGCAGCACTCACCCCTGACAAGGGAAGACCTCAAACCGTTGGGTTCGGAATGGTCCCTTACTTATGTCACTTGTAACGATATGATTTGTGCAATAAACTAACCGAATCTACGCAACATATGTGCTCAAGAATAACTTAGATCTAATATGTATTCATCAAAGTAACTCCTAATCTAAGTTTGCATGCTTGGAAAGTAAGTCATTAAATGGCAAACACACAATATCACACAACGAGCATGTTGAACCATTAAGCAAATATAAACAAATGACCATTTAAACATAAACATAAACATAAACTAAACAAAATATCATGCACAAGATAATATAATCATGCTTGAAAATAAATAAGAAACTAGGCTAAATCATGCTTAAATAATAAATCAATAATCTACTAACTACATCATGCTCAAATACAAGTTCGGATGAAACGAAACACGTGTCTCTCAAGTGGTATGTGGCGTTGTATCCCGAGTACAAACCGCACTACCGTCCATTCAGATTTGGCTACGAAATTTACGTCCAAGTTTCCATCCGATATACCATAAAAGGGAACACATATTCCACTCATCCAACATTCACATCATGCCTCAATAAACGACTCTCATGCGATATAAAATATTAAAATAAATAAAAATAAACGAAAGATAATTAATGAAAGGGTGCCCTCAGGTCTAACCTTTTATGTCACTTTTGGAAGTGCGTTACACAGCCGTTGGAAGGGTTGATGATCCGCAACTCTTTCGGTTCACTAACTCAACATTTCCATTCACTGTTTCACTGTTCGAGCTGCTATTTTCACTCCGTTTCACTACTGTTTCCTCGCTGTTTTGCTACTGGTTCTTTGCGGTTTTAAGGGGTAAAATAGGGGCTGTTTCGGTGTCGGTTTTAGGGACTTAAGGGTTGCGGTTTTGGTGATTTTTGAGGGGATTTCTGGACAGGTTTTTGGTGCAGTTTTGGGTCAGTTTCTGGGCGATTTCAGGGGTGTTTTCTAGGTCTAAACTTGCGGCAAAATGGGCAGTGGGGCTGGGCAGTATGCGGCAGTTTTTGGTGTGTGCAGTGGGCGTAAAAGACAGTGCAGTGCAAGGAAGATTATGCGGCAGCTTAGGCAGTTTGTAGGGGGATTTTACGGCAGTGAATGAGGGCTGTTTGTGGGGATATTAGTCACGACAATGGAAGGCTTATGGTGCGGCTGAACTGACAGTGAAAGGGACGGCAATGGAGGGCTGTTTGTGGGAATATAGGTCACGGTCAATGAAGGGTTTTCAAGGGTTGGTGTGGATGGCAATGGGGGTGGTTGTGAGAGTGTTTTGGACGTGAGAGATAGTGATTTTTTTGTGCTTCAGGCGTGAATGAGCTAGTGTGAATGTGTTGGTGAAGGCCTATTTTTATAGGCAAAGGGATGAAAGTAATCCTAGTTTGAATATGAAAGGATCTCCTAATGATGGTGGCACCTCCTAATTAGTATCTCATAAGGAATCAATCTCTCTAATTTAAGATAATGATTGCTTTTTATTAGGAATGGGATCCATGAGATTTCTTTAATTTAGGAAAGGATTTGGCTTGATTTTATGTATGTGTTAAATGTGATTTTGGCTAATTAGGAAGGTCATGGGCGTGTGAGTGTGTGCATGGGCGTGTGAGTCTGTGTATGGGCATGGGCTTTAGGTTTTTGGTAGGCTTGGGTATTTGGGCTTGGTGTATGGTTTGATGAGTGACTTATGTGGTTTTGGGCCGAGGATAAACTTTGAAACAGAGATCCAACGAGCAAACCAAAGCTAGACAACCGAATTAAATCCAACAAAAATACCAATTTCCAACTTTACCCTTCCAACGTCCGTTTCTCGCGACTTCCACAGTTAAAAAGGTAGTGTCTCCATACGAGACTCATCATAGGGACTTATATGTAAAAATGCAGTGCCTACAGTCGCCCCCACTTTGATGGGACTTGTGTAATGTGTAATAGTGACAATCCTATCAAAGTTATGCAATGCATTTTCACTTACCTGGCTCGCCAGTTGCCACCTGACCTGCCTACTGCTCCGAACCGAATTGATGATGTGCCATTCCTGGTGTGCTAAACCCCATACTTAGGGTGTCGCGGTAGTCCACAATGCCATACCTGTCGTGCTAAACCCTGTGTCGCGGTAGTCCACGATGCCGTACCTGGCATGCTAAACCCCGTACCCAGGGTGTCGGGGTAGTCCACAATGCCGTACCTGGCGTGCTAAACCCCTTACCTAGGGTGTCGCGGTAGTCCACAATGCCGTATCTAGCATGCTAAAACCGTACCTAGGGTGTCGCAGTTATATCTCCATACCCGGAGTGCCGTATATGGCAAGCTAAACCCCATACCCAAGGTGTCGCTAAAATATCTCCATACCCGGAGTGCCGTACCTGGCAAGCTGAACCTCATACCCAAGGTGTCGCTGAAATATCTCCATACCCGGAGTACCGTACCTAGCAAGCTGAACCTCATACCCAAGGTGTCGCTGAAATATCTCCAGACCCAGAGTGCCGTACCTGGCAAAACTGATTTGGTGTCTCCATACCCAGAGTGCCGTATCTGGCAAAAACTGATCTGATGTCTCCATACCCGGAGTGCCGTACCTGGAAAACTGATTTGGTGTCTCCATACCCGGAGTGCCGTATCTGGCAAAAATTGATCTGATGTGGGCCTCGCCCCCAGAGTGCCATACCTGACCTGACTGATAATGATATGAGCCTCGCCCCCAGAGTGTCATACCCGGTAAGACTGATAATGATGTGGGCCTCCCCCCCAGAATGCCATACCGGCAAGACTGATACTAGTAATGTGATGATTCATCTCAATATTTTGCACTGTCTCTCACGAGATAATCTTGATAGCTAGACATATTTTCGTCCTCAACAAATGCTTCGCGTCGAAACCTGAGAACCTTCAAAGTACTCGATATACTCAACTCCGATCGTCTGAGTAGGTGATCTGAACTAGACTCCTAGTGTGTGTGTGATAAGGCTCTTTCGCAGCTTTTTCCTTAAGTAGGCCAACTTGATGATTTCGCTTCGGATAATCGGACCAGTGGGTCTAACCAATCTAGATGTCTTGATCACTTTCTGTGATTACTTCGGCATACTCAACGTGATATGGTCTTATTCTTTTCTTCTTTTGTCTTTTTTCTTTTCTTTCTTTTCATTTCGAACTTTCTTTTTCTTTTTTTTTTTTTTTTTTTCTTTGACACACCTACCCTTTAAGGTAGCATTTCTCCTCATGGTGGTCCTAATACTCGCCCATGGGTAGCTTTACGCTTATCGGTTATAGGCGGTCTATTTTTATTTTCTTTTCGTTGCAGAGACTTTTTTCTTTGTTTCCGACCATATCATGTATCGTAGCGTAAGCAAACCAGTGTGGACATCCAGGCAAACAGTCATTCACCGATCCACCATCTCTTCAGCTAATCATCTTGCCAACCACTCAGGCTTCCACTGGTGAGATCCCGGAATCAAGTGCTTATGAGTCTAGCCGAGATCAATCGATTCAGAGTACAGGATGAGAGCACATCTATCACTTATCATTTCTGAGGTTTCTCTCTACGGAAAACAGTGTCATCACCGGACATATGTCTAACTATCAAAGACCTTTTTTTTTTCACTCATTCCACGGAAATCCTCTTTTCAACGGCTGACAAAGCGGGCTTCCCCCCTGAGATCCATCCCAAAACTCAAACTCACATGGGCCTCAACCCTCATATTACTACCCGAATCTAACACCAATATGAGCCTCAACCCTAGGATTATTACCCGAATTCGATATTGTGCTTTTTCCGTTTCTGATTGGCTTGTCTTTGCCTCTTTCTCTTTTCTGTCTTCGAAACCTGTTAAAACAAAGCAAAACAAACACAAAAAAATGTGAAAATGCGTTACGTATATGCATGCATGCATGAGTTTCCTTATCCTTTCGGGTTAGGTCTTTTACCGATTCTCTAGATGGCCGCTCAGTCTTCTTTCACTACTCCATTTCCCATTACCTTCTGGACGATATAAGGTCTTTCCCAGTTTGGTCTGAACTTTCCTCTTGGGTCCGTGGTCCCGCATAGAATGTATCTCAACTTCTACCGGCAATACAGCTTCCATTCCATATACCAGAGAGTAAGGCGTGGCTTTCGTTGCTGTCCTCACAGATGTCCTGTATCCCCACAGGGCATACGGTAGCTTATCAGCCCAATCCTTGTAATTCTCCGTCATCTTGGCCAGTATCGTCTTGATTGTCTTGTTGGCTGCCTCAACTGCCCCATTAGCCTGCAGCCTGTAAGGTGAGGACTTGTGATGGCCTATTCCATACCTCTGTAGCATCGCCTTGGTTTCTCCCTGAAACTGGACCCCATTGTCTGTTACTACATGGTGCGGCATACTATACCGATAAATGAGATTCCGAGCTATGAAATTCACCATTTGCTTGGCTGTAACATTGCGGAATGATTCGGCTTCCACCCATTTTGAGAAATAGTCTACGGCCACTACTATAAATCTATGTCCATTCGAAGCATTCGGTCGAATCTCTCTGATCATATCTATTCCCCATGCTGAGAAAGGCCATGGCTCTGACAATCCATGCAACTCTGTATGTGGTAAATGATTCAGATTACCATGTGCCTGACAATCATGACAGTGCTTTACCAGCTTGGCGCAGTCGGCTTCCATGGTCGACCAGTAGAAACCTTGTCTCACAATCTTGCGAGATAAATTCAACCCATTCATGTGTGGCCCGCATACTCCAACATGCACTTCTTCCATTACCTTCTGAGCTTCTTCTTTTTTCAAACACCTCAGTTGAATACCATTTGCTTGCTTCTTGTACAACTCTCATTTCAATCTTACATACTGAGAAGCCAGCTTCCGAATGGCTATTCTGTCTTTTCTGCTGGCTTCCTCCGGGAGTTCCCCGTGTTCTAAGTATTACTGGATATCATGATACAAGGGCTTACCATTGTTGACTTCTAATTCCAATATTCTCTCTATCTCATAAACAAGTTTACTCGCTGTCGTCAATACCAGTGGTCTCATCACCAATTTCTCCAGATTTTCCCAAGTCGCAGCTAGTGTTGCCAATGCGTCAGCCATCTGATTCTCTTCCCGTGGAAAGTGCTGAATTTGCAGTCAGGGATAGCCTGTGCTAGACTCCTAAGATGGAACAAGTACGGCTTCAACTGTTCTTCCTTTAACTCCCATTCTCCTTGCATCTGTCGGATTACCAACATTGAGTCTCCGTACACTTCAACATTCTTAGCTCTCAAGGCTATCAATGCAGTTAAACCGAACGCACACGCTTCATACTCGGCCATGTTGTTAGTTACCCCAAACGTCAACCGCTTGGCCATGGGCAAAGTTTCTCCCTCAGGGGTTACTATTACAATCCCGATTCCGGCTCCTTTGCAGTTCACTGCTCCGTCAAAATACATTTTCCATCCTTGGACTGCTATTGCTTGGATCTCTTCATCGGGGAACTCAAACTTGTACTGATCCCCTTCAACAGGCTGCAACGCCAGGAACTCTGCCACGGCTCGCCCTTTGATCACCTTGGACGTGAGGTACTCGATATCAAATTATGTCAACATCACTAACCATCTGCCCAACTTTCCAACTAGCGACGGTACTGAGTGCAGGTACTTCAAAGGATTCTCATTCGCTACCACTTGGATTTTGTAGGATTGGAAGTAATGGCGTAATTTCCTGGACGCCCACACTACTGCTAGACAGATCTTCTCCACTTCTTGATAGCGGGCTTCATACGGAAGTAGCTTCTTGCTAAGGTAGTAGGCTGCGCGTTCTACTCCCGTCTCATCTGCTTGTACCATTATCGCCCCCAGCGCTTCGGGTTCAATAGCTAAATAAAGTACCAAGGGTATACCTTGTCTTGGAGGTTTCAAAACAGGAGGCTTCACCAAATATTCTCTGATCTTGTCAAATGCTTGACATTGTTCATTCCACTTCACTGGATGGTCTTTCCTCAGCAGTTTGAAGATAGGCTCGCATACCGATGTCAACTTGGCAATGAACCGACTGATATACTGGATTTTCCCAAGGAGTGCTCTGACTTCTTTTTCTGTCTTCGGTGCCGGCATTTCGGTAATTGCCTTGATCTTCTCAGGATCCATTTCTATTCCACCCATTCCTACTGTATGGCCACGCAACTTCCCCGATGTTACCCCGAACACACACTTTTTAGGATTCAACCGCAGGTTATACTTATCGACCCGTTCAAGGAACTTCTCTAATGCTTCTATATGCCATCTCTCGTTTCTGACTTGACCATCATGTCATCCACGTACACCTCAATCTCCTTATGTATGAGGTCATGAAACAAAGTAGTCGCCATCTGTTGGTAAGTGACCTCAACATTCTTAAGCCCAAACGGCATCACCTTGTAGCAATATGTGCCCCATTCCGTGACAAAGGCAGTCTTGTGCTTATCTTCTTTAGCCATGAGCACTTGACTATATCCTGAGAACCCATCCGCAAATGAATACATGGAAGACAAAGCCGCACTATCAACAAGTACATCTATATGCGGCAAAGGAAAATCATCCTTCGGGCATGCCTTGTTAAGATCTCTATAATCAACACACATTCTGACCTTGCCATCTTTCTTTGGCACAAGCACGATGTTAGACAACCACTCGGGATACTTCACTACTTCCAGGAATCCCACATCTATTTGCTTCTTAACTTCTTCTCTGACCTTCTCGGCCCATTCAGGTCTTATCCTTCAGAGTTTCTGCTTCACAGGCTTCATATTCGGATAAGTTGGTATCGCATGCTAGGCAATACTTCTATCTACCCCAGACATGTCCTCATAAGACCAAGCGAACACTTTGGCATATTTTACCAACACATCTTCTAAATTCTTCCACTCTTCGGCGGTAACTTCACTCGCGATTAAGACTTCCTTGGGGCTTTCAGGCGTACCAATGTTGAATGCATTTGTCTTAGTGGAGTTGATATCAAATATGCTTAAGTCATGTAAGTTAAAAGGAAGAGACTCGGGCAAGTAAGCAAAATGATTGTCTTTATTGCTAACAAATGCGGGAGTACACTCAAATAAATCAGGAAGATAAATGTCTTCATCGTCAACAGACATTTCTTCCTCCACAACTGGGTTCTTCTCAGGCACCTTACTTTCCTCGAGAGTCAGGCTCTCCAACTTCATCAGTTCTTCTTCCCATTTTTCCTCTTCCTTCTTCGCAACTCCCTCCGCCAGTGGCTTTTCACCCAGCACATCTTGGAAGATCTCAAATCCGGGCACCACAATCCCGTTAACTTCTACCGGTTCGGGCTCTCCTTGATACCCCGAGGCCTTTACAAAGCATTCCATTAACTTTAGCCCTTTCTTCTTGGCCTTTGGCTTCTCTTCATCAGATCGTTATCCCAAACCCCTCTGAGTATTCTGCCCTTTAAAGCCAGGCAATGCTGAACCCTGGCCTGGTTCAAACTTCATTTTCTCCATAATCTTTGCTACCTTGGGATCCACCCACTCCTCAAAAGTTACCGACACTTGGAACCTCGTGAAAGGTTGTATTTCCAAAGCGGCTACATCATTATCCATCTCGGCTCGGATGGTGACAATCTCCCCTCCATATGGAAACTTAATCATCTGATGCAGAGTGGAGGGCACGCCTCCAAGCTTATGAAACCATGGCCTTCCCAATAATAAGGCAAAAGTGATTGGGATGTCCAGCACCGTAAACTCAACTTTATCCTCAACCGGACCAACCTTGACTATCGCGGCAAAAGTGCCCTCGACTCCCCGCTTACTATCATCGTAAGCCTTGATAGTCATGTTAGAAGGGCTCAAATCTGTCGGCTTTATGCCCAGCCTTGCCAGAATCTTCAACGAGCATACATTGATGGATGAACCATCATCCACCATCACGCAAGATGTCTTCTTGCCCATCACTTCAGCTCGGATGAACAAAGGCCTATTGTGGTTTCTCCCCTCAGGCGGGAGTTCTTCATCAGAGAAGGTTATTTGCTGGGCTTCTTTCTGCACCGATCCGACAAACATTGCAGGATTAGCATCCTCGGGCACTACTATCTTGCTCAGGGCTTCTACCATAGCCCGCCTGTGCTCCCCGGATGCACATAACAACTCCCAGATACTCAAATATGCTCGGGTATTCTTCAGCTGCCGTAGCACTACATCTCCCTCAGCATTCTCAGTATTTTCGGCCACTTCTCGGCCATCTGTCAGCACTTCCTTTCCCTTTTTAGCAGTATTATTGTAAAAGCGACCACTTCGGGTCATTCCCTTCACTTCTTCTTTGTCACTACTCGAGAAATCTTTTCAGAAATTCTTCTTCTGTTCTGTCTCATCCTCACTGTTACTGTCCCAAATACCCAGGCAGAAGGCTTGTTGGTCGAAGGTTCGGAGGACAAGGTCTTCTGGTAGGCCAGAGTTGATCATATAAATAGGTGGGGGAACAGAGTGATAATTGGGCAAAGGGTTGCGGTATGTGTTTGGTTGTTCTTTCTCGGGGTCAGGGATCTTGCGGGAGTCAATCAGGTCTTGGATCTCATGGCGGATACAGGCACAGTTATCAGTGGCATGGCCATTTTATTGGTGGAATTGGCAGTAGCGGTTCATATTGAGGTTTGGTGGGGGAGGATTTAGGAGTGGTTTAGGTTCCAGGGGTTTCAGGAGTCCTTGCCTTGTTAACTTCTCCAGCACCTTGGACAAGGGCTTTCTCAGATTGGAAAAATGCCGATTTTTAATTACGGCAACTTCTGCAGAGACAGGCTTAGCACCCGAGGGTCCTCCAGTGGTCCTCTTATTCAGACCATAGAACTTCCGATTCTCGGCCTCCTCTTCCTCAATATCCATAACAGTCTCTCTTAACTGTCGGAAATTCGTGATCATGGAGGTCATCCTCATCAGCTTATTATAAATGGAAGGCTTAGTACCCTTGATAATCATCTTTATTTGGTCCTTCTTTGAGGGCCTAGTCTGCATCTTTAAAAGCTGACCTCTCCAGCGGTCTACATAGTCTTTAAAGCTCTCCTTCGGCTTTTGCTTAGTATTTTCCAAATCACGGAGTGACAAATCGATCTTTAGGTTTGTAACATACTGTTTTAAGAAGGAATCAGCCAGTTCCCTACAATCCTTCTTAACATTTTTCTCCAGGCTGTGGTACCAGACTATAGGTGCCCACTCGAGTGACATCCTGAATATCTTTTGGACTTGACGCTGTGTCAGGCCCACCGAACTCATCACCAAGACATATTGCCGCAAATGGTCCCTCGGGTCCCCATTCCCATTAAATTTGGCAATAACAGACATTTTAAACTGTGCGGGCAGCTGCTCCTCGAAGGTCATTGCTTCGTAATCCAACAGATCCTCATTTTTCCCCTTCAATTTACGGGTAACAGACTCCATTTGATCACAGAGCTTCTGTATCTCGGACTGTGATCCAGCTATTCTCCCAGCGGCGTATTCAGCCATATCATCATCAAACACCGGAGCATCATTATTTAATCCACTTGGAGGGCCCTCACGCCTCTCGTTTTCAGATCCTCCTGGAGCGCGGGGCACAACCATATTAGACATGGCAGCAGTCAGAGCTTGCAGTTGTTCAGTCATTTTGGTGAGATTAGCTTCAATCTGATCCATTCGAGACCCCTCATTGACGGATTCACTCATGTTTACTGACGGCCTTTTAATTAGTCTCCATTCTTCCCTAACCCAATGGGAATCTATGGTGTCTTTTAAGATCGTGTGTCAGTGCGTATGCGTGCAATGCATGTAATATATAAGCTCATAAAAACTTTATACTAATTGGCCCATTATCATTTTAAAGTATTCAATCACGCTATTGCGCGGTGCAAACTTGTCCTAGTTGAAAAGGCCTAACAGGTTTACACTTTGCGATAACATGGCTAAACAACTTTAAATGATAAGAGGCCCACACATAAGATGGCCCACCGGTATTTTAGAGGCTTTTGGCCCAATTGTCAAAGGACATGAACTCGTCCCAGTTTAAATGGCCCAACAAGTCCACATCTCTTAATAAGAAGTCCAACTGGATCCAAATGACGGTGGTCCATAACAGAAACATAAAGAAATAATCTCTACTAGTCTTACGGCTAAGGTTCACAAGTGGGTTTACGGGGATACGGACAAAGGCTCTCGCTGACGAAGGATTACCCAAAACTAGGACTCCCCACTCAAGGGTTCAAGCGACCAAGTGAGCGTATCTTTTTTATACCATAGGGTATGTGCCAACGAGTGATGGTGTGTGACTAATTGTCAAATGGATTTCCCATTGTAGATTCCCCAGAGGGAGGGTGGAGCAAACTCTCTTAAATACCCAAGCCTCTTATGCTCTTATCGCCTTGGTGATAGGAATAAACAAAGAGTCCTCCAAATTAGTCCGTCACAATGAGCTACGAGTAATGATTATCTAGGTGCCTTCACACCTTTTCCTCGAAAGGTAGCGAATGAAGGAAGACACCAAACCATCCCCTAGCTTTAACAATGCCTTTGATTAAAACCCCCTCAACCCACTCTAGACACGGTCAATTAAATCACAAATCATAAGCATCACAAGACATGATTTCAGGGCCGATTCTCTATCCCCAGTGGATTCGCCAGTCTGTAGGACAAAGATGTTGACGACGCTGTTCAAGGCTGGCGGCCTAGTTGGGAGTACAGAATAGTCCGCGGGGGAACTAAACCGGAGAAATAACATGGAGTCGCCACCCGGTGTGAACCGAGAAAATGTGATTTAAGGCCGCACTCACCCCTCGCAATGGAAGACCTCAAACCGTTGAGTTCGGAATGGTCCCTTACTTACGTCACTTGTAACAATATGATTTGTGCAATAAACTAACCGAATCTACGCAACATATGTGCTCAAGAATAACTTAGATCTAATATGTATTCATCAAAGTAACTCATAATCTAAGTTTGCATGCTTGGAAAGTAAGTCATTAAACGGAAAACACACAATATCACACAACGAGCATGTTGAACCATTAAACAAAAATAAACAAATGACCATTTAAACATAAACATAAACTAAACAAAATATCATGCATAAGATAATATAATCATTCTTGAAAATAAATAAGAAACTAGGCTAAATCATGCTTAAATAATAAATCAATAATCTACTAACTACATCATGCTCAAATACAAGTTCGGATGAAACGAAACACGTGTCTCTCAAGTGGTATGTGGCGTTGTATCCTGAGTACAAACCGCACTACCGTCCATTCGGATTTGGCTACGAAATTTACGTCCAAGTTTCCATCCGATATACCATAAAAGGGAACACATATTCCGCTCATCCAACATTCACATCATGCCTCAATAAACGACTCTCATGCGATATAAAATATTAAAATAAATAAAAATAAACGAAAGATAATTAATGAAAGGGTGCCCTCAGGTCTAACCTTTTATGTCACTTTTGGAAGTGCGTTACACAGCCGTTGGAAGGGTTGATGATCCGCAACTCTTTCGGTTCACTAACTCAACATTTCCCTTCGCTGTTTCACTGTTCGAGCTGCTATTTTCACTCCGTTTCACTACTGTTTCCTCGCTGTTTTGCTACTGGTTCTTTGCGGTTTTAAGGGGTAAAATAGGGGCTGTTTCGGTGTCGGTTTTAGGGACTTAAGGGCTGCGGTTTTGGTGATTTTTGAGGGGATTTCTGGACAGGTTTTTGGTGCAGTTTTGGATCAGTTTTTGGGCGATTTCAGGGGTGTTTTCTAGGTCTAAACTTGTGGCAAAATGGGCAGTGGGGCTGGACAGTATGCGGCAATTTTTGGTGTGTGCAGTGGGCGTAAAAGACAGTGCAGTGCAAGGAAGATTATGCGGCAGCTTAGGCAGTTTGTAGGGGGATTTTACGGCAGTGAATGAGGGCTGTTTGTGGGGATATTAGTCACGGCAATGGAAGGCTTATGGTGCGGCTGAACTGACAGTGAAATGGACGGCAATGGAGGGCTGTTTGTGGGAATATAGGTCACGGTCAATGAAGGGTTTTCAAGGGTTGGTGTGGATGGTAATGATGGTGGTTGTGAGAGTGTTTTGGACGTGAGAGAGAGTGATTTTATTTATGCTTCAGGCGTGAATGAGCTAGCGTGAATGTGTTGGTGAAGGCCTATTTTTATAGGCAAATGGATGGAAGTAATCCTAGTTTGAATAGGAAAGGATCTCCTAATGATGGTGACACCTCCTAATTAGTATCTCATAAGGAATCAATCTCTCTAATTTAGGATAATGATTGCTTTTTATTAAGAAAGGGATCCATGAGATTTCTTTTATTTAGGAAAGGATTTGGCTTGATTTTATGTATGTTTTAAATGTGATTTTGGCTAATTAGGAAGGTCATGGGCGTGTGAGTGTGTGTATGGGCGTGGGCTTTGGGTGTTTGGTAGGCTTGGGTATTTGGGCTTGGTGTATGGTTTGATGAGTGACTTATGGGGTTTTGGGCCGAGGATAAACTTTGAAACAGAGATCCAACGAGCAAACCGAAGCTAGACAACCGAATTAAATCCAACAAAAATACCAATTTCCAACTTTACCTTTCCAACTTTCGTTTCTCGCGACTTCCGCAGTTAAAAAGGTAGTGTCTCCATACGAGACTCATCATAGGGACTTATATGTAAAAATGCTGTGCCTACAATTACTTCTACAGCCCACAAGAGAATAAGGTATTTTTTGCTCTCCATGTGGTTTCCCTTGAAAATGAATTCCTAAATGCAGTGGTAAGTGGGAAGAAAGTAGAACTCGATGAAAATCGGAGTGATACTGTTCCTGGCACCGACTCCCTTATGGAACACGAACAGTTCATCAGGGATGAGACTGTACCACAATCTTCTAACAACAAGAACCATGTAGGTCGGAGAGAGTCAGAAATAAACCTGAGGTATGGGTTTCTGATCTCACCTCATGTGGATATCAATCTTATTGAGGAAGATGAACCGGCTACGTAAGGAATATGGTTTCATTCAAAACGAAGATGATTCTTGTGTATGTAAGAAGGTTAGTGGGATCGCACTGATGTATTGCTAATTGACAATGACATTCTCATGCTACAATCGGTGAAAGCTTAGCTTTCATTAAAATTCTCCATGAAAGATCTATGAGAATCAGCTTTTATTCTGGGAGTAAGGATCTACGATGATAGATCTAGAAAGCTGCTTGGACTCTCCCAGCGCTCGTACATTGACAAAGTGTTGAAGAGGATCAACATGGATCAGTCTAAGAGGGGGCTGCTTCCAGTGTCACATGACATCTCTCTATTTAAGGACATGTTTCCTAAAACTCAAGAAGAGAGAGATAACATAAGTTGGATCTCATTCGATTCTGTAGTCAGATCGATCATGTATGCCGTGATATGTACACGACCTGATGTCTCATATGTTTTGAGCATGTGCAGTCTATCAGGCTGATCCAGGTGATGGTCACTGGATTGCTGTTAAGAACATCCTTAAGTATCTTAGACGAACTAAGGATGCTTTCTTAGTAATGGAGATGGAGAACTTGAGGTGACTGGGTTCACCGATGTAAGTTTCCAAACTGATAAAGACGACTCTAAGTCGTAATGTGGGTACATATTTTGTTTGAACAACAGAGCAGTGAGCTGGAAATCTTACGAGCAAGAGACTATTGCCGATTCAACAACAGAAGTGGAATATATCGCTGCAGCTGAGGCAGCAAAAGAAGCAGTTTGGATCCTTAAATTCCTAATTGGATTAGGAGTAGTTCTGTTAGTAGCTCAACCCGTTCCTTTATATTATGAAAATAACGGGGCTATAGCGCAGGCTAAGGAACCGCGGTCTCATCAACGATCCAAGCATGTACTTCGATGTTTTCATCTGATTCATGAGATCATACATCGTGGCGATGTGAAGATTGAAAAGATCGCTTCAGATGACAACATTGCAGATCCGCTGATGAAAGCTATTTCTCAGCAAAAGTTTGAGCGACATGTACATAGTTTATGTGTTAGATACTTGAGTGATTGGCTATGAGACAAGTGAGAGATTGTTGGAAAATTATGACCCATAGCATCACTATTTGTAAAAGACATTGTGGTTTTTGTACAAATTAACTATGCGACAAAGGAAATTGCTATTTTATCATTTTGTAATTGGATTACTTGGATATATAAATGATAAAATTCCATATGATTAGTATCGGATTAATAAGATATGAGACAATATTAATCCACCAAAGGTTTAATCATTAAATATCTCTAGTCGTAGTATTATCGAGACTGGACATCGATAATGCGAAATAGACTAGTATTACACTTGTGCACGTTATGGAAGCTTAATGACATAGTTCTCATATATTTAAGTATTGGATACTTATGCAAGTGTGATATGAGATTCTTTTAGTCGTTGGACTGGGAACAGCTTCGCTCTGGATAGACCCCTCGGAATCCCATTGGTAGTACGACTATATGTCTATGGGAATCCGAATCAGGGTAGGTGTATGTGGTCTTAACTTGAGGCTTGAATCACTAATATTTGCGACAATCAGTATGCTTTGGTTTTGGTCATCTGGAGCTTTAACAGGTTCTGTGTACGCCTCTTCTGGGTTTATTGAGAATCGTAGTATATTGGGTGTGATGTCAAGATGGAAGTATCACTTCAGTAATATAGAGATGATGATCACGCATGATATAGAATTGGTACTCTTAAATGTTGCAGCTATCGGGATAATATGACAAGGTCATGATTATCCGATTACAGAGACTAGTTGCTAGTGATACAATATATGCTTCATACGAGGCAGACACAATTCCAGCCCCAGGCCTAACATGTGACATCTGATATTGGATCGTAATACGCAATACTTAATATACTACGCCTGAATTAGATTATATATTCCTCGTTGAATATTTCTAAAGAATTGGGTAGGCACGGTGCTTTGCTAGAAGTCAACCATGTCTTGTAAATCGGTAAGAATGTGGTACGGGGTATGCACGTATTCGGATAGTCCGATGACCGTATTTACTGCCAACATATCCAGGGATCTCTTGGGTCGCTTCCCAAATATTCACCGATGAAATTTGACTCGAAAAGAATTAATTTGGGATTAATTATGAGAGAGAAAATTAATTTGGGATTAATTACGATAATAATTTATCTGGGATAAAATTTGAATAAAAGAGAGAACGCGATTAATTTGGAATTAATCGATTAAATAATATATTGGATATATTAATTGAAATCGAATTTCAATGTGGAATTAGAATTGGATTTTAATTCGGGCGAACGAATTAATTTGGAATTAATTCGTAAGCGACTTTCATAATAATTTTGCTTGGCATTATTATTTAATTAAATTGGATTTAATTGCGTCGCAACAAAAAATTCATTTAATATGATTAAACAAACCCGAGCCCGAAGTGTGTTGTCTAATCCAACTTGAATTTTGAATTTAAATGGTAGGCCCACTACCTCACATCAATAGTCAATAAGTTGATGGAAGTAGATAAGAGTATTTATTGTAATTTGCTCAACATATTTTGTTTAGCTTTGGAAAAACATATACATAATTTTGAAAGTCAACTTGTGTATTAGTTTTGGAAACAAAATATCAAAACAACCAAAAAACTCTCTCTTCTCTCCCCCTATTGCCGTGAATGTGCTTCTCCCTCTCCTTTGATTTTGCTTCAAAAATCAAGCTAGCTAGCACTTATAGAGTCTTGTGAGGTGATAGGGAAACTCACCCTTAGGTTGGAAAGATTCAACAAAGCTTTAACCTTCTTCAACATACAAAGTTTTTGAAATCCAACATCCGTTTAACGAAAGTTTTTTCCGCAAACTTTCTTGATCATTCACACACAATATCATGACCTTGGGCATATCTAGGACACTAATACCTGGTTGTCCAACTATTTCATGTATTATTGGAAATCAAAAAATTGAACATGCTTTGCTTGATCTTGGAGCCAGCGTAAATTTGCTTTCATTTTCGATTTACTAACAACTTAATATTGATGAATTAAAACCAACTTCAACTACTCTTTTACTTATCGATAGATCCGTTAAGGTACCAAAAGGAATTGTGGAAGATGTGTTATTACAAGTCGATAAATTAATATATCTTGTGAATTTTATTGTCTTGGAAACACAACTTGTAGCAAACAATTATAAGCCAGTTCCTGTAATACTTGGTCGTCCATTTTTAGCAACAGTTGAAGTTTAATGTTTTTAACATGGGCAAACAACCATACGATGAGGACAATGAAGACGAGAGCATGGAACTAATTGAATCAATTGTGGAGTAATATATTTAGGTACTGGAAGATGATGGAATGAAGTAAAACTTTTAGAAACTAGGATCACCGGAAGAAGAAAAATAAGAGGAAGCACCAAATTTGGAACTGACGGATTTTGCTAGAAGGATTGAAGTATGCATTTCTTGAAGATGAACAAACTTATCATGTGGTAAATTCTTCCTCTCTCACAAGTGATCAAGAAGGAAAAATACCTCCAGATTGTAGATATCAAGGCATGGAAGAAACTCTCGCAAAACTCCATAATCATTTTCCTTCTCTCCCCCATAATGCTTTGATGAAAATTTACAAAGCACGCATCGAAAAAAGAGGCTTCTTATGATCCATGGTATTCCTAGAGATATCGTTGCGTAATTAAAGCAAGGGTTTTTTTGGCAGGTGAGTTGTCTGACTCTTTTATTTCTTACATGTCTGGTTTAGGGAAAAACACATATGCTAAGAAATGAATAACTAAACAATTAGGTGTTTGTTATAAATGTGCACGCTGGACGTGCAACACTCATTGTCGTTCTATAGGAATGATATCTGACAATTGCAAAGATAAAAATCAATTCATTAGATATGGCTTGAGTAAGGAGTCTTTAGATGATATATCACTGACTCTTGAGATGTATCATAGTGGACATGTTCATTGACTAATTTGTAATTTGCATACACAATTTCAAAAAGAAAGACAACAATACAGTCTCATGAATCTAATTTTAAAAGACCATATTTGTCAATTTATAAGAATTTTGGATGAGAAGCATATCCCCGATCCATATATGGCGTTCAAGGCGTTATTGGACGTAAACTCAGAGGAGGATGTGAGCCACAATCACAACTACCATTAAATATTGTTTCAATGTATTGCTTTGATTTTAAATTACTATTTTGATTTACTTTAATTTACTGTTTTGATTTCCTTTACTTTAATTTTTGCCGACAATATCTAAACTTTTTTACTTACATGATCTATTTTACTGTTCATTTGACAATTGTCATTTTACAGGTACTAGTGATTTAATTACTCACCCTTTTGAGGATCCATAAATACAGTTCGTCATTTCTCTCTTCAACACATCTAGATAGGAAAGATAATAAAAGGAAGACAACTTCAAGAAAATGAGTCACTAATATCTGTATTTTTGTGGAACTAGCTCTGAAACTAAACCAAAATTTATTGTAGCTGCAAAAAAATTGGGGTAGAGTTATAGCGGAAAGAAACATGCACTTAGTAGATGACGGTGGCAATCTTGGATTGATGGGATCTGTTTCAAAGGCTGTACAAGAATGTGGCAGTCAAGTTTTGGGGATCATTCCAAAACCTTTGGCAAACGAAAACCTCATTGGAAAATCAAATGGAGAAGAAAGCATTGTCTCACGTATATCTGAAAGACTTACTGAAATGATTAATCATGCTGATGATTTTTTTTGCTTTACCAGGTAGGCTGGGCACACTGGAAAAAATATTCACAGTGGCATCATGGGCGAACTTGAACATTCACCAAAAACCCATTGGAATACTTAATGTTGACAATTTTTTCGATTTTATTTTAGAATTTATTGCGGATGTCAAAAGACTTGGGTTCATTTCAAAATCGGTAAAAGATATCGTCCTAACTATAAGACAAACCGGTGAATTAACTGATCAACGCTTAGCTTATGGACCAAAAATCGACCTCATTCTTTCCAAGTTAAACTGGCCTGATAATGCTCAAAGCAAGAAGCATAGAGTGGACTTTGATCTTAATATTGTAATTTTTCTTTTAAATAGTCGTAGATTCAATTTTCAATTCCACGCTAATCAGGTGATGTCTTCTAAACTCTACTTCTTTTTAAGACATTGGGGACAATGTCTCAAATTGGTTAGGGGATGGGATAGTTGACTAGATAGTTTTCATTTTTATGTTTTATTGATGTGTTTTTCGTTCGAAAAATATTTTTATATTGTTGTTTTATGTAAAAAAAATTACGATATTTTTGCTTTGTTGTTATTTTGTATAAAAAAATATTTTGTTTTTTGTTTAAAAAAAACTGCATACAAACTAACAACAAATTTTTGACTAAACAAGTGGAATTGTTGTTTAGAAGTGGTTGTGTAAGGAGTTTTTGCTCCTGAGACGCATCTCAAAATAATTCGTAACAAGTTATTTTTTTTTTCATTTCTTTTTAAATCATTTAAATTTGTGAATTCTTCATAATATTGATTAAATTTGATCTGTATAAGCTCATTTGACAAGTATTATCAACATACACGGTAACATATGATCATGGATTGTAAGTGAAAATTTTATAATATTCAGTTCTCTAGTTTTTTGGAGGTAGCACCTAAAGACAATGAAATTTGTGTTTTTATTAAAAAAAAACTAATCATGCTTTTACTTAGTAACCGGACATCTTGCCTCAATAGGCATTGATATTGTTCGCGTAAAATGGTAAAGCTTGAGTTAGTTTAAAAGGAAAAAAAGTGTGAATAATTTCAATTTCATAGCCTTTTTAACTCGAGCAATTAAATTTGTATGATTGTTTTAACACTCAGTGCCAAAATGCCAATTAGTCTGGGAGTCATTGGCCCAAAGATCGTTACATGGGTTAAAGAGAAATTTTTAGGAAATCTACACTTTTTCTTTTTAATATCTGAGATCCGAGCAATTAAGTCTGTAGGGGTGTCTTAACACCTAGTGCCTTAAAGCCAACTGGTTTGGGAGTCACTGGCCCAAAACTCGTTACAAGCATTGAAGATGTATTATTATATTAAAAAACCAATTATTGTATTTATAAAAAATACTTTCATTTCCAAAAGGTGTGAACTCTAATATAATTTTAGGACAAAAATATTACTCTCTTTTCAATAAGACTTGTAAATATTGTGGGCACAATGAATAGATTGATACATTATTTTATGTGTGTATGTGACCGGTGCTTACACAGGCGTATAACGCAAGCGCACATATCGTTCAAGTAGTATAAAAAGTATCGATCCCATTAGGACTTAATACCTAATCTATTAATTTTATGAGGTCAAATGATTACTAGTATCTAACAGGTTGATTGATTGATTTGAAATGATGAAGGTTTTGAATTTAAAAACAAGTAAATAAAATTGCTCGAATGTAGGTTTAAGAAAATTCAATATTAAAAACTATCTAGGGTTGTGATTTCTTCCAATATCATTTTAAAGATGAAGTGGTTATTTTATGTTTGTGTAATAAATCGGTTTACTAACATGGAACACTAAATTATGAAAAAGCCTCTGTCGATGGTCAGACGCAAATACCCAGTTTAACCCAATTGAACCATATGTCTATATCAACCAAATTATCTGGATTCATTAAGTTTAAGTTCCAATTATGGCTACCCCCGCCCGACAGGTATATGTCTATCCTGTAAGGAAATCTATTAAAGGGTTATCTATCCTCAAGGAAGATCGTGAGCTATTAAGTCTAAGGCTGAAACCTAAAATTCATTTGTCAAGTTTATTTTAGATTTACCACATCAATCTTATTAGTGGCCAATTAACAAGACGCATTAAGCTTAAGACTTAATAAGTAAACCTTTAAATTACCCAAACTATAATTTAACCCCTTATAAACCGGTGATATTGGATTTCATCACAACCCCTGATAACTGGCTTAGTTACGACAAATATTTACGGGTAGTAAAAAAATTAAATAAAATAAAAGACATAAAGTAAAATACTGAAAATTAAATACTGAAAATTAAATGCTGAAAAGTAAATGCTGAAAGTAAATGCTGAAATTAAATACTGAAAATTAAATGTTGAAAAGTAAATGCTGAAAGTAAATTACTGAAAAGTAAATGCTGAAAGTAAATTGCTGAAAAGTAAATTGCTGAAAAGTAAATGCTGAAAGTAAATTGCTGAAAGGTAAATGCTGAAAGTAAATTACTGAAAAGTAAATGCCGAAAGTAAATTGCTGAAAATTAAATTGCTGAAAAGTAAATGCTGAAAGTAAATTGCTGAAAAGTAAATGCTGAAAGTAAATAAAGTAAAAGTACAATAAAAGAAAATGCTGAGGTAAAAGGATCCACTTTTATTACTTCTATTTTAGATATCTCCCTTAATATAATATATTAAATTTACATGATAATTACCAACCAGCCATATAGGCGATATCCAGATTAAGTCAAATTAATAATTAATTACCAACCGACCAATCAGGCGGTATCCAGTTTAGTCAGGTTAAAACCAATTTAAATAATTACCAACCGACCAATATGGCGGTATCCTCGTTAAGTCAGGTTTTAACTAGTTTATATATTATAATTAAGGGAGATTAATCTAAATATTAGTAATAAAAGTTTTACCTTTTACCCCATCAAAGGGGAGTTACCTCCTCATTACTGAAAAGTAAAAACTGAAAATTAAAGAAAGAAAAGTATTGTGCGTAAAAGTAAATTTCGGAAAGTAAAAACTGAAAAGTAAAGAAAAGAAAGTGCGAAAGCGGAAATTAATTACTGAAAGCTGTAAATAAACAAACAAGATACAATCTTCTTAGTATTCTTAAGGAATTCCTTAGAAGAAAGTATGAATTTACAAAATGAAATGGCTTGGTATTTATAAGCAAAATTTTACCTCCATCAAATCATCCACCAAATCAATTATTAATTGCTCCACTAATTGCTCCACCAAATCCATTATTAATTGCTCCACTAATTGCTTATCATGTTTGGTGGTGATTTGATAATTTTTATTATTTATTTATTAATTTACTTTTTACTTTGAAAATGATTGAAAATGACTTTAATAATTACACACAACACACTTCTGGATGGTTCATCAATTTCGGGCATGAAATATTCAGAATTAGAAATTATTTTGTCTTTAAAAGTTGTAGATCTTTGATTCTTATTTACTCTGGAACTTGAATCAGCCCAATCCGATATCGGAGTAAAACATTATGGCCAAAATACGACAGATGCGCAAAATTGGAATTTCCAAAACTGCACTTCGTTGAAACGCCCTTTCAAGTTTCCAATCTCCAAAATCAATATGTCAATTCCAATTTTTGCCCTTATTTGACCCACATTTCGTCCTAAATGATTTCATTGTGTCCCAATATTATTTTATCTGCAAAATAAACTAAAACACATCAAAACGTTCATCAAACCCGAGAAACTAAACAAAATATTAAGTAAAAGGGGCGGTAAATATTGATATATTTTCCGCTCATCACACCCCCAAACCTGACATTTTGCTAGTCCTCGAGAAAAACAACAAAATAAAATACAAGAAACAATTAAAATTAAACTAAGCCACTTTCGTAGGTATCACGGTTGCATTTAGCATATGCAACAAGCCTTTAAACCCCTAGGTGTCCCTAGTGGACGAGTTATAATCTCGTGAGGGCTTACAGCAACGATACCCACAAACGTTTTACAAAAGTAAAAAGATAATAAAACTAATGCACACAAAAGCAAAAAAAGACAAGAGAAAAGAGAATAAAGAAGTCAGTGACTAATCAGGTGAAACTTCTACTCCAAGTCAATAGTTGTTTTGTTTCATTCTAAATTACCGAATAAGTAAATTCTCCGATTATTTTTAACATTCTCCATATACACAGTCGACAAAATATTAATCAACTCATTTTTGCCCACAGCAGTCACAAGTGTAGTTGATAAGAGAGAAATATTTTTGTCCTAAAGTTGTATCAGAATTCACATCTTTTTGCAGCAATGGAATAATTTTTCTGATTTTTCTGATTTTTTTTTCTTTGATTTTTGATTTTTTTTTATATACAATATCTTACATCTATGTAGCGAGTGTTGGGTCGGTGGCTCCCAAACCAGTTGGCTTTAGGGCACCAGGTGTTAAGACACCCCTACGGACTTAATTACTCAGACTTCAGATATATATATTTTTGCAACATGCTTGATCCATGTAGCGAAATTTGGGCCAGTGACTCCTAAACCAGTTGGCTTTAGGGCACTAGGTGTTAAAACACCCTTACAGACTTAATAACTCGGATCTCAGACGTTTTTTTTTTACTCCAGCACTTTTTGAGATGCTTTCTCCAATTAAACTAGAGCACTAAATATTATAAACTTTTCAATTACAACTCATGTCTGTATGTTACTATGCATGTTGATAATATCTGCTAACTGAGCATATGAAGATCCTTTTTAGTCAGTTTTATGGAGAATTTAAGAATTAAATAATTTAAAATGAAATAAAAATAAATTAACTTGTTCCGAAATAGGTTTTGAAATACGTCTCACGAGTGGAAACTCCTTACTCAGCTATCTCTTACCAATTTCACATTTTTAGTCAAAATAAAAACAAAAACGCAAAATATTTTTGTAATTTTTGAAAAAATTTCAATTTTTTTGTATTTTTCGAAAAATTTTGGACTAAAAATAAAAAACAACTCACAACTAAAAACAAGATATTAATCAACTAATTCCCTCCCCCAAACCTAAATGAGACATTGTCCCCAATGTCTTAAACAGTAGAAGAAGAGTTTAGAAGATAATACCTTGTTAGCTGAAATTCTACAGGAAATTAAAGGTTAAGATCCAGATTAATCCGACGCCTCTTACCACGATCGTCCTCAGACCAATTTATCTTTGAAAGGATAGGTTCAATTTGTGGTTCATAGGCTAAGATTTGGTCAATTAGATCTGGAGCAGTTCTGGCAGTGAAGAGGAGTTCTTTTAAAGGTTTTGACACGAACCCATTTCTCCGGGCATCATCAAGAAACACACAAAGAAAATCATAAAATCCATCAACGTTAAACAACCCAATTGGTTTCTGGTGTATGTTCAAGTTCGCCCAAGATAGCACTATAAAAATTTCCTCCAATGTACCCAAGCCACCTGGCAAAGCAATAAAAGCATCAACACGATTAATCATTTCTACCAGTCGTTCAGACATAACTGGCACAATCAGTTCCTCTCCGTTTGATGGTTCAATAAGATTTGCTTCTACCAAGGGTTTTGGGATAATTCCCAAAACGTGACTGCCTTCTTCTTGTACGGCTTTTGAAACGATCCCCATAAGTCCAAGATTGCCTCCGCCATATACTAAGTGCATATTCTTTGCAGCTAAGACTCGACCCAATTCTTGTGCTGCTTCTACGTATTGTGGTTTAATACTAACACTACTACCGCAAAACACACAGATGTTTTCAACTCGTCTTCTTGAAGTGGCTTCCATGTTTTACTCTGGATGTCTTCAAAAGTGCAATGATGAGTTGAATTTATAATACCTGGAAATGGTGAGTAAAAATAGCACTAGTACCTGCCAAATGACAATTATTAGTTAACAGTAAAATAAATCGTGATAGTCAAAAAGGTCTGGATCCTGTCGGAGAAAATAAAAGAAAACAACAAAACAATTTACAATTATTAGGAAAAGACAAAGAGATAGAATATGTACAAGAAAAGTAGCGGCTTGATTGACGTCTATGCTTCAGGGACAAGCTTCCCATCCAATTTTCTTATAAACTGGCAAATAAGGTCTTTTTGAGTCAGATTCCCAAGACTTAATTGTTGTCTTTCTTTTTGGAATTGTGTTTGTAATTTGCGAATGGCTATGGGAACATATCCACTGGGATGCGTCTCAAGAGTTGAAGATATATCATCTAAATACTCCTTACTCAAGCCATCCCTAATGAATTTAATTTTGTCTTCATGATTATCAGACACAATTCCTAAAGAACGACAACGAGTATTGCAATTCCAGCGTGCACATTTGTAACAAACACCCATTTGCTTAGCTCTACGTTTCTTTACATAGGTGCTTCTTCCAAAACCAGGCAGATATGAAATAAAAGAGTCAGAAGACTCACCTGCCAATCGGACTCGTGCTTCAATTACCCAACGAATGTCATTAGGAACACCATGGATTGTTAGTAGTCTCATCCGTTCTAAGCGAGCTTTGTAGACTTTCATCAGAGAGTTTTGAGGGAGAGAAGGAAATTGCTTGTGAAGATTTGCGAGAACTTCTTCCATCCTGAAATGTCTTAATCTGCAAAACTAAACACACAAAATTTAAATCACACCAAATCACAATATATAAAAATTGCATGGGTTGCCTCCCTGCAAGCGCTAAGTTTAAAGTCGTCAGCTAGAC
The DNA here is from genome assembly GCA_019454045.1 of Zanthoxylum bungeanum. Taxonomy (NCBI): domain Eukaryota; kingdom Viridiplantae; phylum Streptophyta; class Magnoliopsida; order Sapindales; family Rutaceae; genus Zanthoxylum; species Zanthoxylum bungeanum. The sequence goes on along the minus strand of SKCR01027663.1, from coordinate 154,580 downwards.
GTGACTGCTCGAACGTTTATGCTGGATCTGAAAGTGTGACACTTTCTTTTTGTCGCTCAAATGATTCTCCCAAGTAATGCTTAACACGTTTGTTTTTAACCTTGAAAGTTTTGTTGGAGTCAGGATCATGTATCTCAACGGCTCTGTCTGGTAAAACCTTGGTGATCACAAATGGACCTGACCACCGTGATTTTGGCTTCCATGGGAATAATTTCACCCTTGATTTGTTTAATAGTACCTTCTGCCCTGGTTCCAGTTGTATACACACTAACCTTGGTGATCACAAATACGAGTGTTCTATCAGCAAGTTGTAGAGAGACTGAAGTGGGCATTGTTTCTCCAATCTGCAGTTTCCTGAAAATAGAAAAAGGCATCAAGTTAACACTTGCACCTAAATCACATAAAGCCTCACCAAAGTTATGTTCTCCTATGATGCATGGAATGGTGAAACTGCCAGGATCTTTCAACTTCGGGGGAAGTTTCCTCTGAATGATGGCACTGCATTCTTCCGTCAATGCTACTGTCTCGTAGTCTCTCAATCTTCATTTTCGTGAAAGAATATCTTTCAGGAATTTGACATAGCTAGGCATTTGTTCCAAGGCTTCTGCAAATGGAATGTTGATGTGCAGCTTTTTAAACACCTCCAGGAATCAAGCAAACTATTTGTCCAGTTTGTTTTTCTGAAGACGCTGAGGAAAAGGTGGATGTGGAGTGATATGTTCTTTTTCCTTTGCTTCTTTTTCTTCCATCTGTAGAACTGCATCTTTTGGAACTTCCTCAATTGTTGCTTTGATTCCAACATCTTTATTGATCTCAGTACCACTTTTTAAGGTAATAGCTTGACCTTGCTCCTTCCCTCGGTTCCTTGGATTTGGTTCTGTGTTGCTGGGAAGTTTACCTGGCGGTCTGTAACTCTGAGCATTGGCCAGTTGCCCAATTTGATTCTCCAGTGCTTTAATAGAAGCTGATTGACTTTGAATTAATGCTGCTTGGGATTGAAACATAGCATCATATCTTGCTGTTTGAGAGTCGTGTTTTGCTTCTATCTTTTTCAAATGGATTAACACTTCTGTTATTCCTGATTCATTTGCCTGCTCATGGCCTTTGTTCTGTTGTTCGAATCTGGGTGGTGGGTTGTTCATTTGCCCTGAATTGTTACTCCATGCGAAATTGTGATAATTCCTCCACCTTGGGTTGTAGGTGTTGGAATATGGATTGTTCCCCTGTCTGTTGAAATTGTTGACATAATTCACCGTTTCTTTATGTTGGTTGAAAGATTCTGACTCATGTGCTCCTCCAAATGGTGAACTTGTGATCCACCACTAACTTTCATGTTAAGAGTTTCGAGATTTTTGCAATTCACATCCAGCTTGGAATTCAGTGCTGTGTTGGCTCTAACTTCATAAATTCCTGCAATTCTTTGGATCATGCTCCCTTCTGTTGGCCACAAGGAATTGTTGTTGGCCATTTCTTCAATTAAGTCCCAGGCTTGATCTTCTCATTTTTCCATTAAAGCTCCTCCAGCAGCAGCATCAATTGTGGTTCTCATTATTCCAGAAAGTCCATTGTAGAAGGTTTGGACTTGTAGCCATTTTGCGATCTCATGGTGAGGATATTCCCGGAGTAAATCTTTGAATCTTTCCCAAGCTTCGCAAAGGGATTCTGAATCTTGTTGCTTGAATGATGTGATGTCATTCCTCAACTTTGCAGATATGGCTGATGGAAAGTACTTTGCAAGGAATTTGGTGGCTAGAGTGTTCCAAGTTGTGATGGAACCTGCTGGTAGTGAATGTAGCCAAGCTTTTGCTCTGTCTTTCAAGGAATATGGAAAAACTCACAGTCTCATTGCTTCTTTTGATGCCCTGTTGTAGTTGAAAGTGCCGCAAACTTCCAGGAAGTTGCTGATGTGGGCATTAGGTTCTTCAGTTGCATTTCGCCCAAACTGTACTGACTACTGAATCATCTGGATGCATGTTTTGATGTCACCCGCATTTGCTGGTAAGGGAGGAAGTACAATACAAGAAATGAGTCCGTCAACCACCGGAATGGTTCTGTCTCGAATGAGAATCGGTGGTGCAACATTCAAAGGTTCAAGTTCCATGTTAATGATTGCTTCTTGGCCTTCTTGTCTTTCCCTTCTCAATTGTCCGATGGTTCTTTCAATTTCTGGGTCAAGCAGTCGAAGTTCAAAGCTTCTGGTTCGTCTCATGTAGTTTCTGAGAACCTGAAACACAAGAAAACAAAAACAATAAGTAAAAAGAAATTAGATACAAGTAACGTATCTAACCTCAAAACTAATAGTGAAAGATAAATAAGTCCCCGGCAACGACACCAAAAACTTGACCGGTGCTTACACACGCGTATAACGCAAGCGAACGTATCGTTCAAGTAGTATAAAAAGTATCGATCCCATGAGGACTTAATACCTAATCTATTAATTTTATGAGGTCAAATGATTACTAGTATCTAACAAGTTGATTGATTGATTTGAAATGATGAAGGTTTTGAATTTAAAAACAAGTAAATAAAATTACTCGAATGTAGGTTTAAGAAAATTCAATATTAAAAACTATCTAGGGTTGTGATTTCTTCCAATATCATTTTAAAGATGAAGTGGTTATTTTATGTTTGTGTAATAAATAAGTTTACTAACCGGGAACACTAAATTATGCAAAAGCCTATGTCGATGGTCAGATGCAAATACCCAGTTTAACCCAATTGAACCATATGTCTATGTCAACCAAATTATCTGGATTCATTAAGTTTAAGTTCCAATTATGGCTACCCCCGCCCGACAGGTATATGTCTATCCTGTAAGGAAATCTATTAAAGGGTTATCTATCCTCAAGGAAGGTCGTGGGCTATTAAGTCTAAGGCTGAAACCTAAAATTCCTTTGTCAAGTTTATTTTAGATTTACCACATCAATCTTATTAGTGGCCAATTAACAAGACGCATTAAGCTTAAGACTTAATAAATAAACCTTTAAATTACCCAAACTATAATTTAACCCCTTATAAACCAGTGATATTGGATTTCATCACAACCCCAGATAACTGGATTAGTTACGACACATATTTACGGGTAGTAAAAAAATTAAATAAAATAAAAGACATAAAGTAAAATACTGAAAATTAAATGCTGAAAAGTAAATGCTGAAAAGTAAATGCTGAAATTAAATACTGAAAATTAAATGCTGAAAGTAAATGCTGAAAAGTAAATTACTGAAAAGTAAATGTTGAAAAGTAAATTGCTGAAAAGTAAATTGCTGAAAAGTAAATTGCTGAAAAGTAAATGCTGAAAAGTAAATTGTTGAAAAGTAAATGCTGAAAAGTAAATTGCTGAAAGTAAATAAAGTAAAAGTACAATAAAAGAAAATGCTGAGGTAAAAAGATCCACTTTTATTACTTCTATTTTAGATATCTCCCTTAATATAATATATTAAATTTACATTATAATTACCAACCAGCCATATAGGCGGTATCCAGATTAAGTCAAATTAATAATTAATTACCAACCGACCAATCAGGCGGTATCCAGTTTAGTCAGGTTAAAACCAATTTAAATAATTACCAACCGACCAATATGGCGGTATCCTCGTTAAGTCAGGTTTTAACTAGTTTATATATTATAATTAAGGGAGATTAATCTAAATATTAGTAATAAAAGTTTTACCTTTTACCCCAGCAAAGGGGAGTTACCTCCTCATTACTGAAAAGTAAAAACTAAAAATTAAAGAAAGAAAAGTATTGTGCGTAAAAGTAAATTTCGGAAAGTAAAAACTGAAAAGTAAAGAAAAGAAAGTGCGAAAGCGGAAATTAATTACTGAAAGCTGTAAATAAACAAACAAGATACAATCTTCTTAGTATTCTTAAGGAATTCCTTAGAAGAAAGTATGAATTTACAAAATGAAATGGCTTGGTATTTATAGGTAAAATTTTGCCTCCATCAAATCATCCACCAAATCAATTATTAATTGCTCCACCAAATCCATTATTAATTGCTCCACTAATTGCTTATCATGTTTGGTGGTGATTTGATAATTTTTATTAATTATTTATTAATTTATTTTTTGCTTTGAAAATGATTGAAAATGACTTTAATAATTACACACAACACACTTCTGGATGGTTCATCAATTTCGGGCATGAAATCTTCAGAATTAGAAATTATTGTGTCTTTAAAAGTTGTAGATCTTTATTCTTATTTAATCTGGAACTTGAATCAGCTCAATCCGATATCGGAGTAAAAAGTTATGCCCAAAATACGACAGATGCGCAAAATTGGAATTTCCAAAACTGCACTTCGTTGAAACGCCCTTTCAAGTTTCCAATCTCCAAAATCAATATGTCAAGTCCAATTTTTGCCCTTATTTGACCCACATTTCGTCCTAAATGATTTCATTGTGTCCCAATATTATTTTATCTGCAAAATAAACTAAAACACATCAAAACGTTCATCAAACCTGAAAAACTAAACAAAATATTAAGTAAAAGGGGCGGTAAATATTGATATATTTTCCGCTCATCAGTATGGAAGAATGGTAAAAAGTACAGAAAAATTTACTTATTTGATCTTTTAGAAAGAAAGAAACCAATTATTAATTTGGATAAGAATTTATTTTTTAAAAAATTTTCGTTTAAATTACTAAGGACTAATAATAAGCTGGTTGGAGTGTGATGAACACTAAAAAGTGCACATTTATTAAAAGAAAAATTAATTATTTTACACTTGTAGTTTCATTAATCCCCTTAATTTTGCATATTTATAAAATAATAATTAAATTTATGTTTTGTGATTTTTATTTCTTATGCAGGTGAAATAATACTTTGGCTGTATAATTAGAAAAATTAACATGACATTTGGATTTAAGCGGCCAAAAATTTGAAAGGGCGTTCTAACAATCTATAAATTCAAAAATTCCAACCCTACATAATATTCGTATTTTGGCCATAACGTTTTTACTCTGATATCAGATTGAAGTGATTCTAGTTCTAGATGAAAGAATACTCAAAGATCAACAACTTTACTATTGACAAGATTTTCTAATTTTGAATTTGTCAAAACCGAAATTGATGAAAAATCCAAATTTTCTTATAAGTAATTATTAAAGTTTAAAAAATAAAAATATATGGATAGTGGCAATCCACCTTTCGATGGATTGTCATCACATCCTCCGCCAAACATGAAATTTTACAATTGTATTTAAATTAGGAAGTGCGAGCACCTCTATAAATAGAGGTGCTCTGCACCTCATTTTCCTCAGACTGGATTACATAGTTTTCTAGGAAAATTTGTGGATTTCTAACTCCTGTGTGTTTTTTTTAAAAGCTTTCTTGTATTTTCTTTTTCTTTCTGTAATAAAATTATGTGTGTGTTTGTTATTTAAATTACGAGTAGTTAATTTCTTTTTGCTGGGGTAAATGGTGAGCTTTTAATATGAAAATATTGATTAATCTCACTTATATTAAAATATATAAATTGTAATCTAATAATCAATACTTAATTTAAATATGTATTAATTATTGACAAACTTTGTTACTGCCTATATGACTGGTTTTATTTATTTGGCATAATTAAGTACCTAACTGGACTTGTTATAGATAAAAGTTATCACCGTCTTTATGGCTCTTTTTATTTGTTTTGGTATAATTAATTCATAAATTAAATTAACTGGCTAATATTGACAATTTATATATTATAAAAAGTAAGATTTCTAAATTTGAAATATTAAAAAGTGGATCTCATAGCCCCGATATTTTATTTTATTGTTGCAATCTAATTTAAAATTTTCAATCACTTCAACAAATCAAGTCTTCTATTTTTATTAGAATTATTATTTTATCCTATTAAATCTATTCCTTCTGGATCGATCCCGGGCTCACCGGGTTATTTTATTACTTTGACACTCTTATACTTGGGAGTAAAGAACCACTTTTAGAGTGTGTCAATGACAACATGTAAATATATAAATTTGAAAATTTAAGATGGGTAAAGTATAAGGGATAACACAAAGCTGATGATTCTAAATCTCGTAATAACTTGATAATTCTGAAAAACTTCTAATGTGATTGACTTGTATGTTATGTTTGTAGTGCTAGCATGGTTACTTACTGAGTTTTTATAACTCACACCAAAGCAGTTTGCTATTTTTTCAGGTTGGCTTCCATATGGGTCAACCATTGCAACTTTGGAAGTCATTCTCGAGATGCGGATCACCGAAGCAGTAGTCACCCTCCCAAGTGTCCTGGAAGAAGTTTTAGAAGTTTAGGATATTTGGTTATCATTTTGTTGTCGTGAAGAGCACGCTGTTTGTATATAAAGTAAATGATTTGATTGCTTATGATGTTGTAGGCATGGTGCCATTAAATGTTGATAGATGATGTGGGCACAGAACCCTTAGGTGATGATTCTGATGTGTTGTGTGGACCTGAGGTCCTTTTGATATATGATGTTTATTTCAGGTTCATTTTAATGCTGGACTTTTTTCCAGGTTGGCCAGTTTTAGGATACATCTGTAGGGGTTTTAGGGGCTAAATTCGGTAACGCAGCGGAAGCGGTGGAAAATCAAATTTTCCGATTACAAAACTTTTTCTCGGATTAATTAAATAAAAATATTTATTTAATATTCCAATAATAAAATTATGAAAATAAAATTCAATAAATCATATTTAAGTGAATTTACCGAATTGCCCTTACACTTGGTATTTTGTTCATTTTAATCCGAAATTGATCAAATTAATTTTGAATGATTCTAAATAATTTCTAAGATGAACTAAGCATGTTCAAAACATCAAAACACTAAGGCAACACAAAGAACCCAAAATTGGCCATTTGGCCGAGAGCTCCAAAGGGGGGGGGTATGTGCATTTTGTGATTTCATGATTCAAAACACATCAATATGTAATCCAATCAACATGAAACTTTATATGCATCATATACACATCCTTATACACAACATAAATGAAAATCCCCAAATTTGGAAGTGGTCATGAACCCTAATTTTTCAATTTCTTCAAATTGGACAAATTAGACCAAATAGTTTAAATCAATTACTTTAATCATCATTCTTCCATCCAATCAAAGTCTCAACACAATGAAACAACTCAAGATCAAATCTAGGTCATCTAAGAGTGGGTCAACAACTCTAGATTAGCAACAAGGTTCCCAAAACCATAAAAGAATACTTATAACTACAATAGTCATAAGCTTCCTTCATCATACATGCTCAATACTTTTAACAAAACTTCCATCATTAAAAACACAAAGTTTAAAGAAAATAATAACATAAGAACATCACAAGATGTAGCCTAGATCCTTAGGAACAATTTCCTTTCTAATAGTAAGTTGAGAATACTTACTAAAACCAAGTTTTTTCCTTTGTTTTTCTTTCTTTCGCTCTAGCTTCTTTTGGTTTCTTTAATGGAGTTTTGTGTCAAAAGTGTATTAGGTTAGAAATGAAATGAAATGAAAAACAATATATACTTGTTTGGAAAAACCCTTGGCCGAAAATGGTAAAGGCTAATACAAAAATATTAATATTAATTTCAATTTCATTTGCAATTTCATTTAATCAACTTGACATAAATATCTAAAACACTTTATTGATATTTATATTAAGTCAACAAAGGCAACTTAATCATTTTAAATCAAATATCCAAAGTTAAGATATTTATATTTTAATTAATCATTTAACAATTAATTAATTAATTAATTAATTAAATACAAATATATTAAATATATGTATTATATTTACATTAAATATCAAATACATATATTCATTTAGGATATTAGTCAAATATCTCAATTTGACTATTAATTAATGTGTATTTAAATTAATCAAGTATTAAATGTAAATACACAATAATTAAGTAAATGACTATCGGGTCCCTTTAGCATGTATCTTGCATTTAACCTTTAAACGACTTTATAAATAATCAATATTATTTGTAAATGTTGCTCTAGTGCTCTACGAGTATGTTTCATTATTGAGACTCTCTAGATTCAGGTATATCCGTCACGAAATCCAATTTCGTGTCCATAATTTATCCACCCGTAAATTATGACGATCACGGATAATCTCGCTGAATCATACAGGTCGAGGTCATGGCAAATGTATAATTCCTCCGTCACAGGTATCCGGATAAATCCCAGAGATATAGATGTAAACGTCAAATCTCTACGGGGATTATCCAGTCGACTATTCTATTAGCAATCTCTAAAAGAATGTTTAGAACTAGCTTCTAAACTTTACCACATGCCCATGGTTTTATCTGATTGCTAATCATATGGACTACCTATGCTCTGGTACACAGAACTGACGGATCCTATCTTGATACACATAGGACACCCTGAGGATCTATCTACACCCAACAAACATGCGGAGGTCTGATCTAAATAGATCAGTGACGTGACTGCCATATAAGTGTAGAAGATGTCCCATGTGCCCACAATGGCATCTCAAGTCTAAGAATCACAAGTGCTACTCAACCCGAGAAGATTCTTATTGATGTTGGTGTACCATCCATTAAGAATCTTCGGTGAGTCGTTCAATGTTTATCCGCAATAAACACCCACACATCTATACTAGTCTCCAAGACTAATGGTTCATTGAGAAACCATTGGAATCATATATTCCAGTATACGACATGTACCGGTCTTAATGGGTTTACTTTACTGACCAAGTAGTGTAAACCTTGACCAGGAACTGTCTGAGAATGACAACGTCATGATACTACTCAATGTCAGTTGCGACGCTTTTGCAACAGTACCATGACTAATCATTCTAAGGTCATTACGTCTTTACCATATAAAAAGATAGATTATATTATAGAAACTGCATATATATTATTCATAATAATAATGTTTTACAGAAGTATTCAAAAGAAATACAACCGGGAATTGGCGCTCTGAGCACCAACCCCAACAAAATCTCCCACTTGCTCTAGTGTCAATAACGATTGTATCTAATACCCATCGACTCCACGTGTTTATCAAACAACTTCGGATGTATGGCCTTCGTCAGCGGGTCTGCTATATTATCTTCATTTGGTACCTTGCACACGACAATATCCCATCGCGACACAATCTCTTGAATGATGTGGTACTTGCGTTCCACATGCTTCAACTTCTGATGCGCCCTCGGTTCCTTTGCTTGCGCAATGGCTCCAGTATTATCACAGTATAACGGAATCGCATTCTCGATACTTGGGACAACTCCCAATTAAGTGATAAAGTTCTTTATCCACACAACCTCTTTTACAGCTTCAGAAACTGCAATATATTCCGCCTTAGTGGTGGAATCTACTGTCGATCCCTGTTTGGAACTCTTCCAACAAACTGCACCTCCTTTAAGGGTAAAGACAAATCCAGATGTAGACTTTCTATCATCGGGATCCGATTGGAAATCGGAGTCTGTATACCCATTAAACTGCAGTTCGTTTCCTCCATAAATTATTAACTTATCATTGGTACCTTTAAGATACTTTAGGATATGTTTAATGGCCATCCAATGGTCATTACCTGGATTAGACTGATATTGACTAGTTACGCTAACAGTGAAACTGATATCAGGCCTCGTACATAACATGGCATACATTATGCTACCCAAACACGAAGCATAAGGTTGGTTAGACATTCTAACCTTCTCATCTTCTGTTTGTGGACACATCTTCTTAGAAAGATGAATCCCATGTCTGAATGGTATGTTTGCTGTCTTACAGTTACCAAAACTATACCGTTCCAAGATCTTATATATGTACGTTGATTGGGATAACCCAATCAGCCTCCTTTGTCTATCTCTATAGAGTTTTATCCCTAAAACATATGAAGCTTCTCCCAGGTCCTTCATGGAGAAATTCTTACAGAGGTATGCTTTGACGCTTTGTAACATACCTAAATCATTCCCAATGATTAGGATGTCATCAACATATAGGACTAAAAAAATGACCATGCTCCCACTGGCCTTCTGATACACACAGGATTCTTCCGAATTCTTGAGAAAACCAGACGATCTAATAATCTCATCGAATCGAAGATTCCAACTTTGTGAAGCTTGTTTAAGTCTATAAATGGACTTCTTAAGCTTACATACCATACCCGAGTTTTCGCTGGACGCAAAACCTTCCGACTGTTCCATATAGATTTCTTCATCAAGAAATCCATTTAGAAAAGTCGTTTTGACATCCATTTGCCAAATCTCGTAGTCATGATACGCAGCTATAGAAAGCAAAATCCGAATATAATTAAGCATTGCTACCGGCGAAAAAGTTTCATCGTAGTCGACGTCAGGTCGCTGGGTGTAACCTTTTGCTACCAGTCGGGCCTTGTAAGTCTCAACCTTACCATCAGGCCCGCGCTTCCTCTTGTAAACCCATTTACAACCGATAGGAACAATTCCTTCGGGAAGTGGAACCAAGTCCCAAACTTGATTCTCATGCATTGAGTCTATCTCGGATTTCATGGCACTTTTCCATTTCACGGAGTCGATGTCCAACATCGATTCTCTATAGGTGAAATGATCTGTCTATTCAACTAAGAGAACATCCAGACTCTTTTCTTGTATCAAATACAAGCATTCAGGAGGTCTAGATACCATTTCCGACTTACGGAGTGTGTGTGTTGAAGGTTCTTCATCTACTTGAACTTCAGGTTCCTCCATTGGTTCGTTGTTTTCAGGTTGGACTTCATCAAGCTCAACCTGTCTATGATTACCACCTTCTGACAAAAATTCTACTTCTAGAAATTTTGCGAAGCGAGCTACGAACACATTTCGATGCTTGGTATCATAGAACAGATATCCCCTCGTATTCGAAGGATATCCGACAAACCTAAACTTTTGCCCTCGAGGCGAAAGCTTATCTTGCTGAGTCACCCTGACATAGGCAGGACAACCCCAAACCTTAATATAATTAAAATTTGGTCTCCTACCGAACCATATCTGATATGGAGTCGTAGGAACAGCTTTTGAATGAATCTTATTCAAAAGATGTGCGGCTGTTAAAAGAGAGTAGCCCCATAAATAATAGGGCAAATCTGTGAAACTCAACATTGATCGGACCATATCCAATAAAGTCTGATTTCTCCTCTCAGATACTCCATTGTGCTGTGGGGTACCTGGAGGAGTATATTGAGCGAGAATCCCATTCTCCTTCATATAATCCATGAACTCACCACTCATATATTCGCCGCCTCGATCTGATCGAAGGCATTTAATATATTGACCAGTTTATTTTTCTACTTCATTTCGGAATTCTTTGAACTTTTCAAAGGTTTCCGATTTATGTCGCATCAAATAGACATAACTGTACCGTGTCAGATCATCGGTAAAGGTAACGAAGTACGAATAACCACTGTGAGCAGTTTGACTTAGTGGACCACATACATCAGAATGTACAAGTTCCAGCAAGTTAGTGGCACGGTGTCCAACACCAGAAAATGGGGCTTTGGTCATCTTACCCTGAATACAGGATTCACAAGTTGGATAGGATTCAATGGTAAGATCTGGTATCAAACCATTCCTAACCAATTGGGTAAGGCGTTTAACGCCAATGTGACCAAGCCTCATATGCCAAAGTTCAGTATTATTAATTACAGGTAAACTACGTTTATTAACTCTAGTATTTATATATATCTTTTGAAGTTTGCAATGTATAATGACCATGCTGGTTTGGACTACAAAGTATCTGAATATTATTTCTATCATATAAATATAAAGAACTATTCTTAATATTAATACAAAAGCCTTCTGTATCCAATACAAAAAGTGATATAATATTAGCTACACATCCAGGTACAAAATGGCATTCATTTAACAAAAGTGTCCCATTCGGCAATGAGATCTCGCATACTCCCACTGCAACTGCATCCAAAGAGTCTCCACTCCCGAATCACAACTGCATCTCTCCGGGCTTCAGCCTTATACTTTCCTTCAGCACCTGCAACGAATTGCAAATGTCAATGAGACAAGCAGAATCTAAAATCCAGTTGGATGTAACGGCTTCACAAGCCAAAGATAAATCAATAACTGGAAAAATAAATGTACCTGATGTAGATGCTCTATCTCTCCTCAGCTGGGCGATGTAATCAGGACAGTTCCTTTTCCAATGCCCGACTTTGCCGCAGTGGTGGCATTTGTCTTCAGAAGCCCTCTTGGGCTTAGCAATCTTCGCCTGTTGTTGAGGACCAAAAGCCTTATTCTTCTTTCCTTTCTTCTTCTTTCCCTTGGACCATCCTTAGGAAGAAGCAGAAAGAGAAGTAGATCTAGGAGGGCGAGTCGGTATTCCCTTCTTAAGGTCCTCTTCTGCCGTGAGCAACATCCTATGTAGCTCTTGGTAGGTACAGACAGTCCCATTCATGTTGAAATACATCACGAATTGGCGATATGAAGCTGGAAGCGAACCAAGAATGACACTACTACCGAGAATGTCATTCAAGATGAGATTATGTTGCCTCAATTGATCGATCAAATCGATCATCTGAAGAACATATGGGCTAACATCTTGCCCCTCATCCAGACGCGCATGGAACAGTTCCATTGCGACTTTGTGAACAATCACTTGTTCTTGGTTCTCAAACGATTGTCTCAATCGCGTCATCATACTATACGAATCTAGCATACCATAGTATTGTTTCTTGAGTTTCGGAGACAGTGAACTAAGGATGTATGATTTAACCCTTAAATCATCATCCTTCCAAGTTTCAAAAACTTGGCGTTCCTCCTCCGAAGCTTCCGCACCCACAGCAAGGGGCAACAGACCCTCAAGAACATATCCCAGCTTTTCGGAATCGAGGACAATCCTCAAATCCAATTCCAAGTCAGCGAAGTTCTCAGCGCCTTTAAGTTTGTTCGCATCAAGCATACGCGCAAACTGATTTGTGGATTGTGCCGCCATCGCAAATCTATCATATAGATCACGAAAAACGGTTAGCAGAAATTAAGCAGTTTCTTATAATATCAAAAGCATAAACTAGATCATGGATTTTTAATCTAAAAATGCCTGTCCCACTAAATCATGCAATACTGTAATCCCCAAACAGAATACAAAGATTTAATAATTAAATTAAATACAAATAGTGAAAGGTGGATCCCGTGAATATATTTCGGCTCACAGTAGAGGCACAGTCTCGCCTACGTATATTCATCAGGTAGACAGCTCATTTGTCAATCACTCAATAGTGACTCCTAGGTTTCCGGTCCTGGTCGTTTCTTGTTGTCGCTACGAAGGAGACGTACCAAGGTTAAACTCGTCAATGATAAACTCAAGTTACTTACGTAATCCTGACAGCTAGGGCACGTTCAGAATTCCGTTTTCGCTTCAATTTATCTAGTATCTAATATACATCCGGTATAAATAAATCTCTATCGGCTACACCCTCACAGTAGAGGCACGGTCTCGGATGTAGTCACAGAGAAGTATTCATAAACCTTATTGACAAGACGGACCATATAACATGCATCAAATACATAATTACATTAAAACCTTATTAATTAGGGATTTTCTGCTAAGTGTCATACACCCTAAATCTAATCAAATTAGATTCTATTAAGCATGTATAAAGTCAAGAAAACATTATTAAACATTGATTTAATGAAGGCTAATCATTTTAGGGGGCCTAGAATCAGACTTGCTCTGATATCATTTTGTATGGGTTTTAGGGGCTAAATCCGGTAACGCAGCGGAAGCGGTGGAAAATCGAATTTTCCGATTACAAAATTTTCCCGGATTAATTAAATAAACATATTTATTTAATATTCCAATAATCAAATTATGAAAATAAAATTCAATAAATCATATTTAAGTGAATTTACCGAATTGCCCTTACACTTGGTATTTTGTTCATTTTAATCCGAAATTGATGAAATCAATTTTGAATGATTCTAAATCATTTCTAAGATGAACTTAGCATGTTCAAAACATCAAAACACCAAGGCGACACAAAGAACCCAAAATTGGCCATTTGGCCGAGAGCTCCAAAAGGGGGGGTATGTGCATTTTGTGATTTCATGATTCAAAACACATCAATATGTAATCCAATCAACATGAAAATTTATATGCATCATATACACATCCTTATACACAACATAAATGAAAAGCCCCAAATTTGGAAGTGGTCATGAACCCTAATTTTTCAATTTCTTCAAATTGGACAAATTAGACCAAATAGTTTAAATCAATTACTTTAATCATCATTCTTCCGTCCAATCAAAGTCTCAACACAATGAAACAACTCAAGATCAAATCTAGGTCATCTAAGAGTGGGTCAAAAACTCTAGATTAGCAACAAGGTTCCCAAAACCATAAAAGAATACTTATAATTACAATAGTCATAAGCTTTCTTCATCATACACAGCCCTCATTCTTGCAAGACTTGCAAAGCAAAGCAACGGAAGGCCGTCTTTCTCTCCAAGACTTGCAAAGCAAGGTCCTAGCCCTCATTCTTCGCTATCGGACCATACACAGCCAAAAGGTCGGGCTGCGTGCCTCTATAACTAAGAAGGATAGGCTTCAAGACACCATTGATAACCTTCGTAAACCATAAGAGAGGCTACATGCGAAATGGTTATTGAAGAGTCTTTGCTGATGGATTTAGAATGACAATTACAGGAGATCCAGCGCCGGATAGAGGAAAGCCGCATGAGGAGGGATGCCAAGAAGAAAGGTGTTGCCTCTCTGGTAGCTGAGGCCACTGTTGGACAATTATGACCCATAGCGTCACTATTTGTACACATCATGGTGTTGTTGTACAAATTAACTATGTGACAAAGGAGATTGCATTCTTATCATTTGTGATTAGATCACCAAGATGTATAAATGATAGGAGGTCCTTGTGATTTGTTCCTAGATTGAGATGATATGAGACAGTATCAATCCACGAAGGATAAATCATTAAATATCCCTAGTCAGAGTATTATCGAGATTGGACATCGATAATGCGTAAAAGACTAGTATTATACTTGTGCGCGTTGTGAGGGCATAACGTCATAGTTCTCATATATTTGGGTATATGATACTCATGCAAGTGTAATAGGAGGTTGTGTTTTACAGATGGTACGGGAAATAGCTTCGCTCTGGATAGACCCCCTCGGAATTCCATTGGTAGTATGACTATGTGTCTATGGAAGTCCGAAATCAGGGTAGGAGTATTTGGTCTTAACCTGAGACTTGCACCGCTAATACTTGCGACAATCAATATACTTTAGTTTTGGTCATCCAGGGCTTTAACAGGTTCTGTGTACGCCTCTGCTGGGTATATTGAGAATCGTAGTGTGTTGGGTGTGATGTCAAGACGGAAGTATCACTTCAGTCATTTAGAGATGATGGTCACGTAGGATACGGTACTAGTACTCTTATGTACTACAGTCATCGGGATAAAATGACAAGGTCAGGTTTATCTGATTATAGAGACTAGTTACCAGACATCCGACATGTGCTTCGTACGGGGCAGACACAATTCCAGCCCCAGGCCTAGCACGTGACATTCGATACTGGATCGATATACGCAATACTACGTATACTACGCCTGATATAGATCGCTTATTCCTGTAAGTATATTTTTGGAGAATTGGGTAGGCATGACGCTTTGCTAGAAGCCAACCTTGTCTTGTCAATCGGTACAAATGTAGTACTAGGTACTTACGTGTTCGGATAGTTCGACGATCGAATTTACTGCCAACATATCCAGGGATCTCATGGGTCATTTCCCGAAGATTCACCGATGACGTATGACTCACACTTTAATTAATCTAGGATTAATTAGATGAGAGAGAAAATTAATCTGGGATTAATTGCGGAGATATTTTATTTGGGATAAAATATCAATTAAAGAGAGATAACGATTAATTTGGAATTAATCGATAAAATAATATATTTGATATATTATACGAAATTGGATTTCGACGCGGAATTAAAATTAGATTTTAATTCGGGCGAACGAATTAATTTAGAATTAATTCGTTAGCGACGTGAATAGTGATTTCGCTAGGCATAATCATTTAATTACGTCGCAATGGAAAATTCGTTAATTTGGAATTAGCGAACCCGAGCCCGCGAGTGTTTACGAGCACATTCACATTTCGAATTTGAGTGCGGCATGCAAGTCACGTCAAGCGTCAAATCACTAGTCACATCTAGCATCACATCATTCGTCAATCAAGTGATAGATGTCTTTCACTTTGAGTGATTGACGCCAGTCACTATTCATTGATTGATGGGAGTTGATGTTGGTGGTTGGCAAGCCTTTATTGGTTTGACTTTTTTGAAAGCAAAAATTTGGTATTTGATTTTGGAATATCTATTACCATTTTTTTTGTAACAAAAACACACATCTCTCTCTCTTTTAACTCTTCTCTCTCTCTCGGCCATTTGGCCACATTTTCTCTCTTCTGTTTTTCTGCTGTTTGCCGAGAATGAAGGAGATGGAAATGATGATTTGTGGCAAATCATCAAGGTGCTAGCACACATAGGAGACATACAAAGGTGATAGGGAAACCCACTTATGAGCTTGGGATCCTTTAACAAAGCTTGGAGCTTGATGGAGGACCTCACATGGCCGATTCTTGGAGGAAAGGAGCAGCTCACTGCCGAGACTTGGAGGAGGCAGAAAGTTGATTTTTGTTGTCCACCGCATCGCTCAACCGATCATTGTGAGTATTCTGCAACTTCCTTTGATTGTATTCGCACATATTTCTTACTTATTATTCGATCCTCGGGACCGTAGAACTCCAACAATGGTATTAGAGCGATTAAAAGCATGAAAATTTGACTTAGGGTTAAAATTTGGGTAAAATGATTTTGAGCATGATTTAATGAAATTGGATGATTTAGTATGCTTAAATGTAGTTTAATTGAAGATTGATTGGATCAATTTGATGAAATTATGTTTGGAACAATTTTCCCCAAAAATCATGGCTTGGTCGAGAATATGATGCCTTAATTGTCTTGGGAATTTTTTGATTTTTGATCATTGGATGACTTGAATCAATTGGGAATTGTAGATTTAATGTTTAATTGGATTCAATTGGATTGGATTTAAAATTGGACAAAATTCCCTTCAATTGCCGAGACAAAGAATAGCATGTTTGGGTTTGATTTTTTGATAAAATGTGTTGGACATGTTTTGTTGTTAATAAGCATGATTAGTTGTGAAAATTGATGTTTTAGAAATGTTAATTTGGATGATTAATTATGTTATACACTTTATGTAATTAAATTGTGAAATTGGATTTTTTGTAATTTAATTATATTGGGCCTATTTTGGAAATTGGGCTTGTGTTGTTGTAAATGGGCTTATTAGGCTTGGTTGTACCAAATTAGGTTTAGGCTAAATTGGTTGGATCCAATTGAGCCCAAAACCGCTTCCATAAATCCCAAATGCGATTAATGGACCTTTAATTATTTTAATTGGGCCTAATGGGCCTAAATTGATTTCTAGGCTTATGGGGTTCCTCCTTGATTGGGCTTTGGTTATTGGGTTTCACCCAAGTTGACCAAAAGTCCACGCCTTAAAGAAATTAATTAAAAGCCCATTGGACTTTAATTAAATTAACGTTGGACGTTAATCGGGCTTTGAGACCCGTAACGATTAAATTTGGAATTTAAATCGTAAAAGGTTTATTAATAAAGTGTAGTATTTAATTTGGAATTAAATCATGAATTAGTATTAAATACAAATTGAATTGGATTTAATTATATAGTTTAATTTAATTCGAGAATTCGTACTTTGAGTACTTATTCACAAAACGAGTTTGACTCGAGCAAAATCAAATCGTTGTTTGAACATTGGATGGTCATTAATTATCAGATTAATTAATTTGATTAGATTAATTGATAACATGCTTGTGTGAATACATGGTTGCGATGCATGGATAATGTATATCAGATGGATATTAGATGGGTGGGGCAATTTTAGAAATTGTTGTAATAAATTTGGAATTTATTAATTGGACCTGCGTGTCCAGCCTTATTACCTCCTTATTTTTTGTATTCTCTTATCACCTATTCCCCTCAATGTAAATGAGGTTTCTTTAGAAGTGTAGTGTAACAGGTAGAAGTAATACATGTGCTAGCGGGAGAGAGGAAAGTGAGAGATTTGATCTAGGATCATTGTGTAAAGTATCCATCCGCATATCATTATTATTTATTATACGTGCTTTATTATGTATTTAGAATGCATGTTTAAGGGTGTATGATGATGAGACCTTAACAAAGATAATAAATTGGTTGTCAATTTACACTCGAAAAACTCTCGTAAAATATTAAGCGTTTTTCCTTCCATTGAGTGATTCTTACTCAATATCCGAGACTGACATTGGTTTGTTGGCCAAAGTCAAGGCCTTTGTCCGTCGAGGATGTGTTTGAATCACGAAGGCTTTGTTCCATATTGGTGTCTTGTCCAAGTTGTGGTTTGTTGGCCAAAGTCAAGACCACTTCTTGTCCATCGACATTGATTACGAAGCTTTCCATGGTCAACGGGTCGCGCTTAACTGGGATCACTAAGTTTGTTGTGCCAAAGCCAAGGCTTAGTTGATTCAGAGGAAAAAGGTTAGGCAATATATTGGATATATTGGCATATATAATATATATGTTTCAGACTTGGATGTCCCCCTACTGGACCTAGGAATTGGATTGGATCCAATTGATCTTAGAGATCTACCTAGTTAATTATCATACAATTTGTTGGCCAAAGTCAAGATTGTGTGATATTTAACGGGATCCTAGCCCACTAGGAAACACGGTTTCCCAAGTACTCGACAGAGGGTTAGAGGCTCGCCGAAAAATAGTGGGAGGCAAGAATTGAATTTTCAATATTCGTTTAATTACTTGACATATGCACTCAATCAAATATCATTCGTCAAATAAAATTAAATGTTAGTTGGACTAATATTTAAATCGTTGTTTTAATAAACAGTTGGACTGTATTCAAACAATTAAAATATAGTTGATTAATATAGTTGGACTATAATAATCATTATATTTAATAGTACCGAAATCGTTGATTAAATAGTTGGACTATTAGAATCAAGATAAAATTGAAAGATTGACATTTAAAACATAATCCTAGGGAAAATGTATTTAAATGGTTTAATTTTCAAATTGGGAATAATTTCAGGATAGTCCTGGAAATCTAATAAGTTACTTTATTTGATAAAATAACATATTAGGCCTAAGCCCAGAGTTAAGCAAATAGTAGAGCATAATCTTTAGAAGATTTATGTGATGATAACTTTAGTGCTTAATCCATTAAACTTGTCAAATAGACTCCTTAATTTCTTAATCAGAACTAAGGATTAGATCCTTATAGTATGATATTGAAATTGAAGGATCTTCATAGATCTATTCTTAGATCTTAGAAGTTATATTGCAATAAATAACTCTTGGAGAGTTAATGACTATTCTCAAGGAGACAAAGTCAAAGTTTGCAATAAGGCAAGTAGCGCAAGACACACCTTACTTCGATATTCTAGAAGGCCAAGGCTTGGCCAAAGGCTCCTGGAATATTGAAAAAGGGCAAAGGCAAAATCATTATAATCTTCTGGGAAGATAAAGGACATATCCCAAAATGTCTGCTTAAATTGTGGCAAACGGGATCGCGGAAGCATGACTGCCGTTTGGACAAAGCAGACATGAAGGAATTGAAGACGAGCAAGGCTCCGACTTCAAATATGTTTGTCATAAATATGTTCACTACTAGTATTAAAATTGGATTTTAAATACTTAGTGTGATACATAAATATATACTGATGTTCAGAATCTGCTATGAGCAGGATACTGACTTCAGTTGAGATTAATCTGCGGATTGGAAATGGGATGAAAATCGCTGTTTTAACCGTAGATACCTAAATTTAGGAACTACCCTCGGGTATGTACTTAAATTTAGAAACTGTTATAATGTAACTAGTTTGACTAGAAACATTATCTATATATCAGTGTTTAAACCGCTGCGGGTGAACCTTTATATTCTAGAACACTAAAGTGTTTTATTATATAAAGATGATATTGAGATAAACACATTAGATGTGAATAACAGCATTTATATTTTGAATATAAATAAATCTCAAACATATAACATGACAAACTAATAGCTCAAACTGATTTGATCAGAAGAGACTAATTATGGCATTGTTGTCTGGGACACAATTAAACAAGACTCGTATATCCACACTTTCGAAGAGTGGGTATTAGGAAAAATTTGATTCTATTCAAATAAAGTCTACGAATCTAGTTTATTAGGCAAAGTGCCTAAAACACTATTTATTTGGTAAAAGTGCAAATGCCACCTATCTGTTAGCCCTAGTTCATAGTGAAGCAAGTGGGCCCATGTCTAGCTAGGCTAGAGGTGGATATGAATATTTCGTGACCTTTACGGATGTGGCATCGCGTTATGGTTATGTGTTTCTTTTGAAACACAAATTGGAAACTTTTATAGTTTCGATACGAAATAGACAAACAGATCGGCTAAAGTATTAAACCGTCACGGTAATACCGTAATGGAAAATACTTAAGTAATAAATTTCTAATATACTTGAAAGAGTATAGTATTCTTTCAATGAGGACTCCTCCCGGAACACGTCAATTCGATGATGTGTCCGAACGGATAAATCGAATTTTATTGGACATGATAAGGTTAATCATGAGTCGCTCTGAGCTACTATTTCCTTCAACGGATAAAATTTAAACAGTGCAAGAACTTATTTTGAATAAGGTTCCATAAAAATATGTTTGACACATTTCATATTAGATATGAACGGGAAAGAAACCGAGTTTCTCATTCCTGAACATTTGGGTATGCTAGGCATAAGTTTGGATGATACCAAACCAAAACCCAAATCGGATAAGTGCCAATTGTAGGTTATCCTAGGGATACCAAAGTATAATACTTAAACATCTCACATGAGAACAATGTTATTGTTGCTCACCATGTGGTTTTCCTATGAGAAATACCGATATGTAGTGGAAAATGGGAGGATAGTAAAACTCGATGAAAATCGGAGTAACACTATTCCTGGCACCAATTCCTTAATGGAACACAAATAGTTCATCTAGGATGAAACTATACCAGTAATCTTCGAATACACAAGAACTGCGTAAGTCGGAGAGAGTCAGAAAACAACCTGGGGTATGGGTTTCTGATCTCATCTCATAAAAATGTCAATCTTATTGAGGTATACCAACTGACTACGTATGAAGAAGTGATACAAGGTATCGACTCCCTATTATGGCAAAGTGCCATGAATCCGAAATGGATTCCATGTAAATCAACCAAGTTTAGACACTATTTGTTGTACCACAAGGCATTGTGCCTATTGGTACTATATAAGTCTTCAAGGAAGACATACATGGATGGAAACATACCAACGTATAAAGCTAGGATTTTACCGGAAAGGTATCGTTATCAACAATGTATTAATTACGAAGAAACCTTTTACCTGTTGCCACGGTAAATCCATTTAGATAAATGCTTGCTGATGCTACATGTTTCATTTATGAAATATGACAGCTTAACGTGAAAATTGCTTTCCTTAAACGGAAACCTTTAGGAGGATGTTTACAATATCCTATCGGTTTTATCGTACTATAACTAGCAAACAAGGTTTGCAGGTTATTCTATCCATGTTTGGATTGAAGCAAGCATTAGGTTCTTGGAATTATCGTTTTGATGTAATCATAATGGTATATGATTTAATTCAAAATGAAATGATTCTTGTGTATATAAGGAGGTTAGTGGGAGCGCACTGACAATCGCTGTCCTATATAATAATGATAATATGTCATTTCTTGGAAATGATATTCCCATAAAAACAACCGGTGAAAGCTTGGCTTTCATGAAAAATTCTTCGTAGAATTCTTGGGAGAAACAACCTTTATTCTAAGAATAAAGATCTACTGGGATAGATTTAAAGTTGTTTCCACTCTCCGAGAAATCGTACATTGAAAAATGCACGCGACCTGGTGTCTCATACGCTTTGAGCATATGGATTCACAATCAGGCCAATCCAAGTGATAGTCACTGGATTGATGTTAAGAACATACTTAGTATCTTAGAGAACTAAGTATGCTATCTTAAATTATGGAGAAGGAGAACTTGAAGTGACTGGGATCACTGTTGCAAGTTTCCTAAACCGATAAAACGACTAAAAGTCGCAAAACGGTACTGCACAGTTTGAATAACGGTACAGTGAGCTGGAAATCTTCCAAGCAAGATACTGTCATCGAATAAACAACAAATGCGGGTTATTGCTGCAGCTGAGGCAGCAATAAAAGCCTTATGGGTCGATAATAAATCTAATTAGATTAGATATAGTTCTGTTAGCAGCTGAGCTAGGCTTCAGCACAGGCTAAAGAATTAATGGTCTCATCAACGATCCAGATATATACTTCGACTATTCATCTGATTCGTTCGGATCATACATCATGGCGATGTGATGATCGAATAAATCGCATCAGATGATAATCATGCAAATCCGCTGACGAAAGCTTTTCTCAGTAGTTTGAGCCAACCGTACATAGTTCGAGTGTCAGGCACTCGAGTGATTGGCTATAGGCCAAGTGTGAGATTGTTGGACAATTATGACCCATAGCGTCACTATTTGTACAGATCATGATATTGTTGTACAAATTAACTATGTGACAAAGGAGATTGCACTCTTATCATTTGTGATTAGATCACCAAGATGTATAAATGATAGGAGGTCTTTATGATTTGTTCCTAGATTGAGATGATATGAGACAATATCAATCCATGAAGGATAAATCATTAAATATCCCTAGTCAGAGTATTATCGAGATTGGACATCGATAATGCGTAAAAGACCAGTATTACACTTGTGCGCATTGTGAGGGAATAACTGCATAGTTCTCATATATTTGGGTATATGATACTCATGCAAGTGTAATAGAAGGTTGTGTTTTACCGATGGTACGGTAAACAGCTTCACTCTGGATAGACCCCATCTAAATTCCATTGGTAGTATGACTATGTGTCTATGGAAGTCCGAAATCAGGGTAGATGTATTTGGTCTTAACCTGACCGGTGCTTACACACGCGTATAACGCAAGCGCACGTATCGTTCAAGTAGTATAAAAAGTATCGATCCCACGAGGACTTAATACCTAATCTATTAATTTTATGAGGTCAAATGATTATTAGTATCTAACAGGTTGATTGATTGATTTGAAATGATGAAGGTTTTGAATTTAAAAACAAGTAAATAAAATTGCTCGAATGTAGGTTTAAGAAAATTCAATATTATAAACTATATAGGGTTGGTATTTCTTCCAATATCATTTTAAAGATGAAGCGGTTATTTTATGTTTGTGTAATAAATTGGTTTACTAACCTGGAACACTAAATTATGCAAAAGCCTATGTCGATGGTCAGACGTAAATACCCAGTTTAATCCAATTGAACCATATGTCTATTGTTGGATTCTCTAAGGTCCAAGGATCATTATCAAGCAATGAAAACAAGTGAATACACAAAGGAGAATGGCGGAATCATACTTACAATGAACGGATTGGATGCTACGAAGAACAAAATTTTATCCCATTGTTGGTGAAGCTCACGGCAGTCCACTGTCAAAGTGTCCTCCATTTTCGGTTTTGGCTTGATCCATGAAGCTCCAAGCATTGTTTGGACATTCCTTGCTCATGAAGTGAGTTCCCTATCACCTTTGTATGGACTCATTTGTGTGCTAGCACCTTTGATTTTGCCACAAAATCATCAATTTCTTCACCTTGTATTCGGTCAAACCAGAAAATAAGAAGAGAAGAAGTGGCATGTTTGGCCGAGAGAGAGGAAGCAAATTTGGCTCCCAAAAACATGAGTAATGGAGAGAGAATAAGTTAATGAATTGTTTTTAGGTTTTTGTATATCTAATACACAAAACCAAAAGTCAAATACCAATTATAATAATGTAAATATCTTTCAAGCCCTTTAAAAGCTTTTCAACAACTTCCATCAACTAAAATCAATCACATCAATCAATCAAATGTCATATCACTCAAAGTGACATGTGATTTGACGCTTGATGTGACTTGCGATTTGACGCTTGATTTGACTTGCGTGCCGCACTCGAATTCGAAATGCGAATGCGCTCGTAAAAAATCCCAGGCTCGGGTTTGATAATTCTAAATTAATGAATTTTCCGTTGCGACGTAATTAAATGATTATGCCTAGCAAAATCACTATTCACGTCGCTAACGAATTAATTCTAAATTAACTCGTTCGCCCGAATTAAAATTAGATTTTAATTCCGCGTCGAAATCCAATTTCTTATAATATATCAAATATATTATTTAATTGATTAATTCCAAATTAATCGTTATCTCTCTTTAAATGATATTTTATCCCAGATAAAATATCTCCGCAATTAATCCCAGATTAATTTTCTCTCTCATCATAATTAATCCCAGATTAATTAAAGTGCGAGTCATACGTCATCGGTGAATCTTCGGGAAGCGACCCATGAGATCCCCGGATATGTTGGCAGTAAATTCGGTCGTCGGACTATCCGAACACGCAAGTACCTAGTACTACGTTTATACCGATTTACAAGACAAGGTTGGCTTCTAGCAAAGCGTCATGCCATCCCAATTCTCCAGAAACATGCTTACAGGAATAAGCGATCTATATCAGGCGTAGTATACGTAGTATTATGTATGTCGATCCAGTATCAGATGATCACGTGCTAGGCCTGGGGCTGGAATTGTGTCTGCCCCGTACGAAGCACATGTCGGATGTCTGGTAACTAGTCTCTATAATCAGATATACATGACCTTGTCATAATATCCCGATAGCTGCAGCATTTAAGAGAACCATTCCCGTATCTTACGTGACCATCATCTCCACTATGACTGGAGTGATACTTCCATCTTGACATCACACCTAACACACTACGATTCTCGATATACCCAGAAGAGCCGTACACAGAAACCGGTTAAAGTCCTGGACGACCAAAACCAAAGCATATTGATTGTCACAAGTATTAGCGGTGCAAGTCTTAGGTTAAGATCAAATACACCTACCCTTATTTCGGACTTCCATAGACACATAGTCAAACTACCAATGGAATTCCGAGGGGGGTCTATCTAGAGCGAAGCTGTTTCCCGTACCATCGGTAAAAAACACAACCTCATATTACACTTGAATGAGTATCCTATACCCAAATATATGAGAACTATGCCGTTGTGCCCTCACAACGCGCACAAGTGTAATACTAGTCTTTTACGCATTTATCGATGTCCAATCTCGACAATGCTCTGACTAGGGTTATTTAATGATTTATCTTTCATGGACTGATACTGTCTCATATCATTATCAATCCAGGAACAAATCACAGGGACCTCCTATCATTTATATATCTTGGTGATTTAATCACAAATGATAATAGAGCAATCTCCTTTGTCACATAGTTAATTTGGACAACAACACCATGATCTGTACAAATAGTGATGCTATGGGTCATAATTGTCCAACAATCTCCCACTTGGCCTATAGCCAGTTACTCGAGTGCCTGACACCCGAACTATGTACGGTTGGCTCAAATTGCTGAGAAATTCTTTCGTCCGCGGATTTGCATGATTATCATCTGATGTGATTTGTTCGATCATCACATCGCCACGATGTATGATCCGAACGAATAAGATGAATATCGAAGTATATATCTGGATTGTTGATGAGACCATTAATTCTTTAGCCTGTGCTGACGCCTAGCTCAGCTGCTAACAGAACTATATCTAATCTAATTAGATTTGTTCTCGACCCTAATGGCTTCTATTGCCGCCTCAGCTACAACAATAACTCGCATTTGTTGTTTATTCGGTAACAATATCTTGCTTGGAAGATTTCCAGTTCACTGTTCCGTTATTCAAACTGTATAGTACCGTTTGCGACTTATAGTCATTTTATCAGTTTGAAAACTTGCTACAGTGATCCCAGTCACTTCAAGTTCTCCATCTCCATAGATTAAGACAACATTTTTAGTTCTCTAAGAAACTAACGGATGTTCTTAACATCAATCCAGTGACTATCACTTGGATTGGCCTGATTGTGACTCCATATGCTCAAAGCGTATGAGACACCAGGTCATGTACATTTTTCAATGTACGATTTCTCGGAGAGTTTTCATGAAAGCCAAGATTTCGACGATTGTATTTATGGGAATATCATTTCCAAGAAATGATATATTATTATCATTATTTATAGGACAGCCACTGTCAGTGCGCTCCCACTAACCCTCTTATATACACAAGAATCTTTTCGTTTTTGAATTAAATCATAAACTATTATGATTACATCAAAACAATAATTCCAAGAACCTATGCTTGCTTCAATCCAAACATGGATCGAATAACCCGCAAACCTTGTTTGCTAGTTTTGGTATGACAAAAACCGACAGAATGTTGTAAACATCCTCCGAAAGGTTTCCTTTTCAGGAAAGTGATTTTCCCGTTAAGCTGATATATTTCATAAATGAAACATGCAGCTTTAGCAAGCATTATCCAAATGGATTTACCGTGGCAACAGGTAAAAAGTTTAATCGTAATCAAAAAAATGTTGATAACGATACCTTTCTGCTACAAGCCTAGCTTAGTACGTTGGTATGTTTCCATCCATGTATGTCTTCCTTGAAGACTTATAGTACCAATAGGCACAATGCCTTGCGGTACTTCAACTAGTATCCAAACTAAGTTGATATACATGGAATCCATTTCGGATATTATGGCACTTTTCCATAATAGGGAGTCGATACCTTGTATCACTTCCTCATACGTAGTCAGTTGGTATTCCTCAATAAGATAGACATCTTTTTGAGGTGAGATCAGAAACCCATACCCCAGGTTGTTTTCTGACTCTCTCCGACTTACGCGGTTCTTGTGTATTCGAAGATTATGGTATAGTTTCATCCTTAATGAACTATTTATGTTCCATTAAGATTCGGTACCATGAATAGTATTACTCCGATTTTCATCGAGTTTTACTATCCTCCCACTTACCACTGCATATCGGTATTCCTCTTAGGAAAACCGCATGGTGAGCAACAATTAAATTGTTCTCTAATGAGTTGTATAAGTACTATACTTTGGTATCCCTTGGATAACCTACAATTGGCACTTATCCAATTTGGGTTTTAGTTTGGTATCATCCAATCAGGAATTAGAAACTTGGTTTCTTTCCAATTCATATCTAATATGATATATGTCAAACTGATTTTTATGGAACCTTATTCAAAATAAGTTCTTGCACTGTTTATGCGTATCCGTTGAAGGAAATGGTAGCTCAGAGCGACTCATGATTAACCTTATCATGTCCAACAAAATTCGGTTAGTCAGTTCGGACACACCGTCAAACTGACGTGTTCCGGGAGGAGTCCTCATTTGAAAGAATACTCAAAAAGCAAAAAGTAAAAGTTACTTTTCAACTACTACATCAATCACTCAAATCAAGTGACAACTTGTCACATCACTCAAAGTGACATTGATTTGACGCTTGATGCGACTAGTGATTTGACGCTTGATTTGACTTGCGTGCCGCACTCGAATTCGAAATGCGAATGCGCTCGCAAATAATCTCGGGCTCGGGTTCGCTAATTCCAAATTAACGAATTTTCTGTCGCGTCTTAATTAAATGATTACGCCTAGCGAAATCACTATTCACGTCGCTAACGAATTAATTCTAAATTAATTCGTTCGCCCGAATTAAAATCTAATTTCAATTCCGCGTTGAAATCCAATTTCGCATAATATATCGAATATATTATTTTATCGATTAATTCCAAATTAATCATTCTCTCTCTTTAATTAATATTTTATCCCAGATAAAATATCTCCGTAATTAATCCCAGATTAATTTTCTCTCTCTTCTAATTAATCCCAGATTAATAAAGTGCGAGTTATACATCATCGGTGAATCTTCGGGAAGCGACAATGAGATCCCCGGATATGTTGGCAGTAAATACGGTCGTCGGACAATCCGAACACGTAAGTACCTCGTACTACGTTTATACCGATTTACAAGACAAGGTTGGTGATGAGCGGAAAATATATCAATATTTACCGCCCCTTTAACTTAATATTTTGTTTAGTTTCTCGGGTTTGATGAACGTTTTGATGTGTTTTAGTTTATTTTGCAGATAAAATAATATCGGGTCTCAATGAAATCATTTAGGATGAAATATGGGTCAAATAAGGGCAATTATTGGACTTGATATTTTAATTTTGGAGATTGGAAACTTGAAAGGGCGTTTTGACGAAGTGCAGTTTTGGAAATTCCAGTTTTGCGCATCTGTCGTATTTTGGGCATAACTTGTTACTCAGATATCGGATTGAGCTGATTCAAGTTCCAGATTAAATAAGACTCAAATATCTACAACTTTGAAAGACAAACTAATTTCTAATTCTGAAGATTTCATGCCTGAAATTGATGAACCATCCAGAAGTGTGTAGTGTGTAATTATTAAAGTCACTTTCAATCATTTTCAAAAAAACAAATAAATTAATAAAAAAATAATAAAAATTATCAAATCATCACCAAACATGATAAGAGATTAGTGGAGCAATTAATAATGGATTTGGTGGAGCAATTAGTGGAGCAATTAGTGGAGCAATTAATAATTGATTTGGTGGATGATTTGATGGAGGCAAAAGTTTGCCTATAAATACCAAGCCATTTCATTTGTAAAATTCATACTTTCTTCTAAGGAATTCCTTAAGAATACTAAGAAGATTGTATCTGTTTGTTTATTTATAGCTTTCAGTAATTAATTTTCGTTTTCGCACTTTCTTTTCTTTACTTTTCAGTTTTTACTTTCCGCAATTTACTTTTACGCACAATACTTTTCTTTATTTAATTTTCAGTTTTTACTTTTCAGTAATGAGGAGGTAACTCCCCTTTGCTGGGGTAAAAGGTAAAACTTTTATTACTAATATTTAGATTAATCTCCCTTAATTATAATATATAAACTAGTTAAAACCTGACTTAACGAGGATACCGCCATATTAGTCGGTTGGTAATTATTTAAATTGGTTTTTAACCTGACTAAACTAGATACCGCCTGATTGGTCGGTTGGTAATTAATTATTAATTTGACTTAATCTGGATACCGCCTATATGGCTGGTTGGTAATTATCATGCAAAGTTAATATATTATATTAAGGGAGATATCTAAAATAGAAGTAATAAAAGTGGATCCTTTTACCTCATCATTTTGTTTTATTGTAATTTTACTTTATTTACTTTTCAGCAATTTACTTTTTAGCAATTTACTTTTTAGCAATTTACTTTCAACATTTACTTTTCAGCATTTAATTTTCAGTATTTAATTTCAGCATTTACTTTTCAGCATTTAATTTTCAGTATTTTACTTCATGTCTTTTATTTTATTTAAGTTTTTTTTATTACCCGTAAATATGTGTCGTAACTAAGCCAATTATCTAGGGTTGTGATGAATTCTAATATCACCGGTTTATAAGGGGTTATTTTATAGTTTGGGTAATTTAAAGGTTTACTTATTAAGTCTTAAGCTTAATGCTTCTTGTTGTCTGATCACCAATAAGATTGATGTGGTAAATCTAAAATGAACTAGACATAGGGATTTTAGGTTTCAGCCTTAGACTTAATAGCCCACGATCTTCCTTGAGGATAAATAACCCTTTAATAGATTTCCTTACAGGATAGGAATATACCTGTCGGGCGGGGGTAGCCATAATTGGAACTTAAACTTAATGAATCCAGATAATTTGGTTGACATAGACATATGGTTCAATTGGGTTAAACTGGGTATTTGCGTCTGACCATCGACAGAGGCTTTTGCATAATTAGTGTTCCAGGTTAATAAACTGATTTATTACACAAACATAAAATAACCACTTTATCTTTTAAATGATATTAGAATGATTCACGACCATAGATCTTTGTGTCCTTTGTTATTTTCCTTAGTATTTTCTTTTGTCTTTTTATTTATTTATTTATTTTGTAAAACCACATTCAACCAATCAAACAATCATTCTCTTCTCCATTTAATTAGATATTTGTAAATAAATAGATTCAACAATTAATAACAACAGTATGAATTAAGTCCTCGTGGGATCAATTTTTTATACTACTTGAACGATACGTGCGCTTGCGTTATACGTGTGTGTTTACGCCGGTCAAGTTTTTGGCGCCGTTGCCGGGGACTTATATTCTTGAGTTGTTAATTTTGAAGCTATCCATTTACTTGTATCTAATTTTCTTTATCTTTATCTGTAATTTTTATTTCTTTATTTTATTTTCAGGTGATTGAAAAATGGAACACTATTGGGAGATTGAAAGATTACGAGCTTTACAAGAAGATACACCCCACATCTGGGAGCAACAGTCCGGTTTTCTGAGGCCTGTTGTTTAGCCCAACTATTATCACTGGATGCCAGAACCAAGCAATACCACATTTGCTCAACAGAACAAGATGGGGAGATGTATGATATGTGATGGTAACCACCCGAGCGATCAATGTATATACCGTTTAGGGTGGCAGAGCTATCAAGATCCTTCATGGTATGACGAGCCATCACATTTCACAGAACCACATTTTTCATCTTATCCACCATCTACCTATGATTTCCATCAACAATCAGAACCATCAAAGATTCACATGCTCAAAGATTGGCTCGTAGAACGGGAAGCTCAATTAGATGCACAAATTCAGAGACAATCAGAAATCCTTCAAATGATGACAGATCAAGTGAGACAATTAACAGAAAACCAGAACATCATACCTCAAGAACCAGTTTCAGATGACACTGATGAAGCCTTCGAGTACCCAGAGATTCACAATGACACTTCAACAGAGGAGGAGGCTGAGCAGTATCAACAACCAGAGGTATCAGTTCAGGAGCCCGAACCGGCAAAGTCTCAATTTGACTTTTATTATTCAGATTCTGACGAGGATGAAGCTGATCTATTTGTACCAACTGCACCAACAACGGAGGATCAAACTTTCAATCCTCAAAATGAAGATCTTGGAGCATGCTTTACCATGATGTTTGATGAAGATCTACCTGAGCCAACCATTCCAGTCATATCAGAGGATGAAAACCTAATGTCAGAAACATCATTACATCCTCAGGTTGACAATTTTGAAGCATGTATTTCACAGATGACGGATGAAGAATTAAATACAAAAATTTTAAAATTCATCTGTGAAGAAAATGTGGAGCAAGAATCAGAGCAAATGGAGGAGCAAATGTCTGACCTTAATAAAGATCCAGAGCATTCAGGAGAAACATCGCTGTTTTGGGGAGTACAAATCAAAGATATCACCCAAAAGCTTGACATAATGGAACTTCCATTCCAAGTCAAGCACCATATAAGACCTCCTGATTTTCTTTCTTTCTTTGCAGGAACCACTGGAACAACAAGGAGCAAAAAGGTGGCACGAGCACTGAATGGGACAAAACTCTTTTTGCCACCTTACCGTTGGAAGAGACCCTTCAAAAGAAACGTTCACGGGATTGTTTTTGATCGGACATCTAAAACGACATTGAAACCTCCTTAACAGATGAATTTCAGTCACGTCTGGCTGAAGACGAAAAATTTAGCGCTAGCAGGGAGGCAACCCATGCAATTTGTTGTAATATTTGTTTTCATATTTTGTGTATACATGTTGTAGAATTTTTTTTTTTAATTTTGTGTGTTATTTTTGTAGGGAAAAGCACAAACAGAGCATTTTTAGACAGAAGGAATGGTGTTTGGCAAAAATGAAAGCTAATTCATTAGCGATGGCTGAATAATGAATGGATTCTTGAAACGCATCCTAATGGATTTATATACCAAACAAGTAGCGTATTGCGTACACAATTCTGTTGCCTTAATTATTGCTTTGATTCGCTTTTCTATTGTAATTATCTTTATTTTCGTAGACAGGATCCATACTTTTTGACCTTTCACGATTTCTTTTGTTGTTTAGCTAACAATCGTCCTCTGGAAGATATTAGTGCTATTATTACTCACCCTTTTTCAGGTACTATAAATTCAGCCCGTCATTACACTTTTGAAGGCATCCTGATTTGAAAAAGAAATACATAAAAAAAAAATGGAAGCCACTTCAAGAAGACGAGTAGAAAACATCTGTGTGATTTGTGGTACTAGTATTGGTACTAAACCACAATACGTAGAAGCAGCACAGGAATTGGGTCGAGTATTAGCAGCAAGGAATATGCACTTAATATATGGCGGAGGCAATCTCGGACTTATGGGGATTGTTTCAAAGGCTGTACAGGAAGGAGGCAGTCATGTTTAGGGAATCATCCCAAAACCCTTGGCAGAGGCAAATCTTATTGGATCATCAAACGGAGAGGAACTGATGGTGCCAGGTATGTCTGAACGACTGGTAGAAATGATTAACCGTGCTGATGCTTTTATTGCTTTGCCAGGTGGCTTGGGCACATTGGAGGAAATTTTTATAGTACTATCTTGGGCGAACCTGAACATACACCAGAAACCAATTGGGCTGTTTAACGTTGATGGATTTTATGATTTTCTTTGTGTGTTTCTTGATGATGCCCGGAGAAATGGGTTCATGTCAAAACCTTTAAAAGAACTCCTCTTTACTGCCAGAACTGCTCCGGATCTAATAGACCACCTCTTAGCCTATGAACCACAAATTGACCCTGTCCTTTCAAAGATAAATTGGTCCGAGGACGATCGTGGTAAGAGGCGTCAGATTAATCTGGATCTTAACCTTTAATTCTGTAGATTTTCAGCTAACCAGGTACAACCTTCTTAACTCTCCTTTTACTGTTTAAGACATTGGGGACAATGTCTCATTTTGGTTTGGGGGAGGGAATTAGTTGATCAGTACCTTGTTTTTTAGTTTGTGTGTTATTTTTATTTTTAGTCCAAAATTTTTCGAAAAATACAAAAAAATTGGAAAATTTTCAAAAATTACAAAAATATTTTGTGTTTTTTTGTTTTTATTCTGACTAAAAAGGTGAAATTAGTGAGAGATAGCTGAGTAAGAAGTTTCCACTCCTGATACGTATCTCAAACCTATTTCGAAACAAGTTAATTTTTGTTTATTTCATTTTGAATTATTTAATTTGTGAATTCTCCTTAAAACTGACTAAAAAGGAATCTTCATATGTTTAGTTAGCAGATATTATCAACATATATAGTAACATACGTACATGAGCTAAATTGAAAAGTTTGTAATATTCAGTGCTCTGGTTTAATTGGAGGAAGCATCTCAAAAAGCAATGGAGTAAAAATATATATATATATATATATATATATATATATATATATATATGTCTGAGATCCGAGTTATTAAGTCTGTAAGGGTGTTTTAACACCTAGTGCCCTAAAGCCAACTGGTTTGGGAGTCACTGGCCCAAAGCTCGTTACATGGATCAAAGATGCTGCAAAAAATATATATATCTGAAGTTTGAGTAATTAAGTCCGTAGGGGTGTCTTAACACCTGGTGCCCTAAAGCCAACTGGTTTGGGAGTCACCGACCCAACACTCGTTACATAGATGGAAGATATTGTATATAAATAAAAAATAGAAAAGTGAAAAATCAAAGAAAAAATCTGAAAATCTGAAAAATTATTCCATTGCTGCAAAAAGGTGTGAAATCTGATAGAACTTTAGGACAAAAAAATATTACTCTCTTATCAACTGCACTTATGACTGTTGTGGGCAAAAATGAGTTGATTAATATTTTGTTGGCTGTGTATAAGGAGAATGGTAAAAATAATCGGAGAATTTACTTATTCTGTAATTTAGAATGAAACAAAACAACTATTGACTTGGAGTAGAAGTTTCACCTGATTAGTCACTAACTTCTTTATTCTATTTTCTCTTGTCTTTTTTCTTTTGTGTGCATTAGTTTTATTATCTTTTTACTTTTGTAAAACGTTTGTGGGTATCGTTGCTGTAAGCCCTCACGAGACTACAACTCGTCCACTAGGGACACCTAGGGGTTTAAAGGCTTGTCGCATATGCTAAATGCAATCGTGATCCCTACGAAAGTGGCTTAGTTTAATTTTATTTTTATTTTGTTGTTTTGCTCGAGGACTAGCAAAATGTTAGGTTTGGGGGTGTGATGAGCGGAAAATATATCAATATTTACCGCCCCTTTAACTTAATATTTTGTTTAGTTTCTCGGGTTTGATGAACGTTTTGATGTGTTTTAGTTTATTTTGCAGATAAAATAATATCGGGTCTCAATGAAATCATTTAGGATGAAATATGGGTCAAATAAGGGCAATTATTGGACTTGATATTTTAATTTTGGAGATTGGAAACTTGAAAGGGCGTTTTGACGAAGTGCAGTTTTGGAAATTCCAGTTTTGCGCATCTGTCGTATTTTGGGCATAACTTGTTACTCAGATATCGGATTGAGCTGATTCAAGTTCCAGATTAAATAAGACTCAAATATCTACAACTTTGAAAGACAAACTAATTTCTAATTCTGAAGATTTCATGCCCGAAATTGATGAACCATCCAGAAGTGTGTAGTGTGTAATTATTAAAGTCACTTTCAATCATTTTCAAAAAAAAAAATTAATTAATAAAAATTATCAAATCATCACCAAACATGATAAGAGATTAGTGGAGCAATTAATAATGGATTTGGTGGAGCAATTAGTGGAGCATTAGTGGAGCAATTAATAATTGATTTGGTGGATGATTTGATGGAGGCAAAATTTGCCTATAAATACCAAGCCATTTCATTTGTAAAATTCATACTTTCTTCTAAGGAATTCCTTAAGAATACTAAGAAGATTGTATCTTGTTTGTTTATTTATAGCTTTCAGTAATTAATTTTCGTTTTCGCACTTTCTTTTATTTACTTTTCAGTTTTTAGCAATTTACTTTTACGCACAATACTTTTCTTTATTTAATTTTCAGTTTTTACTTTTCAGTAATGAGGAGGTAACTCCCATTTGCTGGGGTAAAAGGTAAAACTTTTATTACTAATATTTATATTAATCTCCCTTAATTATAATATATAAACTAGTTAAAACATGACTTAACGAGGATACCGCCATATTGGTCGGTTGGTAATTATTTAAATTGGTTTTAACCTGACTAAACTGGATACCGCCTGATTGGTCGGTTGGTAATTAATTATTAATTTGACTTAATCTGGATACCGCCTATATGGCTGGTTGGTAATTATCATGCAAAGTTAATATATTATATTAAGGGAGATATCTAAAATAGAAGTAATAAAAGTGGATCATTTTACCTCATCATTTTCTTTTATTGTAATTTTACTTTATTTACTTTTCAGCAATTTACTTTTAGCAATTTACTTTTAGCAATTTACTTTCAACATTTACTTTTCAGCATTTAATTTTCAGTATTTAATTTCAGCATTTACTTTTCAGCATTTAATTTTCAGTATTTTACTTCATGTCTTTTATTTTATTTAAGTTTTTTTTATTACCCGTAAATATGTGTCGTAACTAAGCCAATTATCTAGGGTTGTGATGAATTCTAATATCACCGGTTTATAAGGGGTTATTTTATAGTTTGGGTAATTTAAAAGTTTACTTATTAAGTCTTAAGCTTAATGCTTCTTGTTGTCTGATCACCAATAAGATTGATGTGGTAAATCTAAAATGAACTAGACATAGGGATTTTAGGTTTCAGCCTTAGACTTAATAGCCCACGATCTTCCTTGAGGATAGATAACCCTTTAATAGATTTCCTTACAGGATAGGAATATACCTGTCGGGCGGGGGTAGCCATAATTGGAACTTAAACTTAATGAATCCAGATAATTTGGTTGACATAGACATATGGTTCAATTGGGTTAAACTGGGTATTTGCGTCTGACCATCGACAGAGGCTTTTGCATAATTTAGTGTTCCAGGTTAATAAACTGATTTATTACACAAACATAAAATAACCACTTCATCTTTTAAATGATATTAGAATGATTCACGACCCTAGATCTTTGTGTCCTTTGTTATTTTCCTTAGTATTTTCTTTTGTCTTTTTATTTATTTATTTATTTTGTAAAACCACATTCAACCAATCAAACAATCATTCTCTTCTCCATTTAATTAGATATTTGTAAATAAATAGATTCAACAATTAATAACAACAGTATGAATTAAGTCCTCGTGGGATCGATATTTTTATACTACTTGAACGATACGTGCGCTTGCGTTATACGTGTGTGTTTACGCCGGTCAGTTGGCTTCTAGCAAAGCGCCATGCCTACCCAATTCTCCAGAAATATCCTTATAGGAATATGTGATCTATATCAAGCGTAGTATACTGAAGTATTCTGTATTTGTGTCCAGTATCGGACGATCACGTGCTAGGCCTGGGGCTGGAATTGTGTCTGCCCCGTACGAAGCACATATCAGATGTCTGGTAACTAGTCTCTATAATTGTATATACACGACCTAGTCATAATATCCCGATAGCTCGAGCATTTAAGAGAACAAGTTCTGTATCCTACGTGACCATCATCTCCATATGACTGGAGTGACACTTCCGTCTTAACATCACACCCAACACACTTCGATTCTCAATATACCCAGTATTGGCGTACACAGAACCTGTTAAAGCCCTGGACGACCTCAACTATAGTATATTGATTGTCGCAAGTATTAGCGGTGCAAGTCTCAGGTTAAGACCAAATACACCTACCCTGATTGCAGACTCCCATAGACACATAGTCATACTACAAATGGGATTCAGCGGGGTCTATCCAGAGCGAAGCTGTTTCCCGTACCATCGGTAAAACATAACATCTTATTACACTTGCATGAGTATCCTATACCCAAATATATGAGAACTATGTCGTTGTGCCCTCACAAATGCGCACAAGTGTAATACTAGTCTTTTACGTATTTATCGATGTCTAATCTCGATAATACTCTGACTAGGGATATTTAATGATTCTGCCTTCGTGGACTGATACTGTCTCATATCATTCTCAATCCAGGCACTAATCATAGGAACCTCCTATCATTTATATATCTTGGTGATCTAATCACAAATGATAAGAGTGCAATCTCCTTTGTCACATAGTTAATTTGTACAACAACACTATGATCTGTACAAATAGTGACGCTATGGGTCATAATTGTCCAAAAATCTCCCACTTGGCCTATAGGCAGTCACTCGAGTGTCTGACACCAGAACTATGTACGGTTGGCTCAAACTGCTGAGAAAGGCTTTCGTCAGCGGATTTGCATGAAAATCATCTGATGCGATTTATTCGATCATCACATCGCCACGATGTATGATCCAAACGAATCAGATGAATAATTGAAGTATTTATCTGGATCGTTGATGAGACCATTAATTCTTTAGCATGTGCTGACGCCTAGCTCAGCTGCTAACAAAACTATATCTAATCTAATTAGATATTATCGACCCAGAAGACTTCTATTGCTGCCTCAGCTGCAGCAATAACCCACTTTTGTTGTTTATTTGGTAACAGTATCTTGCTTGGAAGATTTCTAGCTCACTGTACCGTTATACATACTTTTATAGTACCGGTGTTATGACTTAAAGTCGTTATCATGAAAGCCAAGCTTTCACCGATTATTTTATGGGAATATCATTTCCAATAAATGATATATCATCATTACTCAGGACATTCACTGTCAGTGCGCTCCCACTAACCTCCTTATATACAAAAGAATTATTTCCGTTTTGAATTAAATCATATACCATTATGATTACATCAAAATGATAATTCCAAGAACTCAATGCTTGCTTCAATCCATCTATGGATCGAATAACCTGCAAACCTAGTTTGCTTATTATGGTTCGACAAAACCGACAGGATATTGTAAACATCCTCCGAAAGGTTTCCGTTAAGGAAAGCGGTTTTGGCATTCAGCTGCCACATTTCATGAATGAAACATGCAACATTAGCAAGCATTATCCAAACAGATTTACCATGGCAACAGGTAAAAGGTTTCATCGTAATCAACACAATGTTGATAACTCTACCTTTTCGCTACAAGCCTAGCTTAGTACGTTGGTATGTTGCCATCCATGTATGTCTTTTTTGAAGACTTATAAAGTACCAATAGGCACAATGCCTTGCGGTACATCAACTAGTATCCAAACTTTTTGATATACATGGAATCCATTTCGGATTCATGACACTTTGTCATAATGGGCAGTCGATACCTTGTATCACTTCCTTGGTCCTTGTGTATTTGAAGATTAATGGTATAGTCTCATCCTTGATGAACTATTGGTGTTCCATTAGGATTCAATGCCTCGAATAGTATTACTCCGATTTTCATCGAGTTTTACTATCCTCCCACTTACCACTGCATATCGGTATTCCTTTTAGGAAAACCGCATGGTGAGCAACAATCTAATTGTTCTCTTGTGAGGTGTATAAGTACAATACTTATGGTATCCCTAGGATAACCTACATTTGGCACTTATCCATTTTGGGTTCTTGTTTGGTATCATCCAAACGTATGCCTGGCATACCTAAATATTCAGGAATGTGAAACCCGGTTTCTTTTCCCGTTCATATCTAATATGATATCTGTCAAACAGATTTTTATGGAACCTTATTCAAAATAAGTTCTGCACTATTTAGCATATCCGTTGAAGGAAATGGTAGCTCAGAGCGACTCATGATTAACCTAATCATGTCTAACAAAATTCGGTTACTCAGTTCGGACACACCGTCAAATTGACGTGTTTCAGGAGGAGTCCTCTTTTGAAAGAATACTTTACTCTTTCAAGTATATTAGAAACTCTATTTCTTAGTAATTTCCATTACGGTCTTACCGTGACGGTTTAATACTTTAGCCGATCTGTTTGTCTATTTCGTGTCGAAACTATGAAAGTTTCCGATTTGTGTTCTTCAAAAGAAACACATAACCATAACGCGATGCCACATCCGTATAGGTCACGAAATATTCATATCCACATCTAGCCTAGCTAGACATGGGCCTACTTGCATCACTATGAACTAGGGCTAACAGATCGGTGGCACTGACACTTTTACCAAGTAAATAGTATTTTAGGCACTTTGCCCAATTAACTAGATTCGTAGACTTTATTTGAATGAAATCAAATTAGTCCTGGTACCCGCTCTTCAAAAGTGCGGATATACGAGTCTTGTTTGATAGTGTCCCTGACAACTATGCCACAATTAGTTTCTTAACTGATCAAATCATTTTGAGCTATTTATTTGTCATGTTATACATTTGAGATATTATTTATATTCCAAATATAAATTCTGTTATTCACATCTAATGTGTTTATCTCAATATCATTTTTATATAATGAAACACTTTAGTGTTCTAGAATATAAAGGTACACCCGCAGCGGGTTATACGCGATATGGAGATAATGTTTCTAGTCAAACTAGTTACATTATAACAGTTTCCAAATTTAGGTAAATACCCAAAGGTAGTTCCTAAATTTGGCTATCTACGGTTAAAACAGCGACTTTCGTCCCGTTTCCAATTCGCAGATAAATCTCAATCAAAGTCAGTATCATGTTCAAAACAGATTCTGAACATCAATATATATACTTTATGTACCACACTAAATATCTAAAATCTAATTTTAATACTAGCTGTGAACATAATTATGACAATCATTTTTGAAGTCAGAACCTTGCTCGTCTTCAATTCCTACTTGGGATATGTCCTTTTATCTTCCTAGAAGATAATAATGATTTTGCCTTTGCCATTTTCAATATTCCGGTAGCCTTTGGCCAAGCCTCGGGTTTCTAGAATATTGAAGTAAGGTGTGCTTTGCACTACTTGCCTAATTACAAACTTTGACTTTGTCTCCTTGAGAATAGTCATTAATTCTCCAAGAATTATTTATTGCAATTTTAAAAGTACTTATAAGATCTAATCTTTGAATATCCTTCAATTTCAATATCATACATTAAGAATCTAATCCTTAGTTCTGATAAAGAAATTAAAGAGTCTATATGACAAGTATAGTGGATTAAGCACTAAAGTTATCATTACATGAATATTCCAAATATCATGTTCCACTTATTTGCTTAACTCCAGGCTTAGGCTTAATATATTATTTTATCAAATAAAATAACTTATTATTTTTCCAGGACCATCCTGAAATTTATTTACAATTTGAAAATTAAAGTCGTTTAAATACATTTTCACCCAGGATTATGTCTTAAACACTAATCTTTCATTTTTATATCTTGATTCTAATAGTCCAACTATTTAATCAACGATTTGTGGTACTATGTATTATAATGATTATAATAGTCCAACTATATAATCAAATATAATATAAATTAATTAACCTCAATTACATTGATTACTATAATCCAATTATAAAATCAACTGTAAACTGAAATTAATTAATTCAAATATATTGATTAATATAATCCAATTATATATAATCAACTATAATACAGTCCAACTGTTAATTAAAACAACAATTTAAATATTAGTCCAACTAACATTTAATCTAACGACGAAATAATTTGAATGAGCGCGTATGGCGAGTAATTGAACGAGTATTGCAAATTCAATTCATGCCTCCCACTATTTTTCGGCGAGCCTCTAACCCTCTGTCGAGTACTCGGGAAACCGCATTTCCTAGTGGGCTAGGATCCCGTTAAATATCACACAATCTTGACTTTGGCCAACAAATTGTATGATAATTAACTAGGTAGATCTCTAAGATCAATTGGATCCAATCCAATTCCTAGATCCGGTAGGGGATAGCCAAATCCGAAACATATATCTTATATATGCCAATACATCCAATGTATTACCTAAACTTTTTCCTCTGAATCAACTAAGCATTGGCTTTGGCACAACAAACTTAGTGATCCCAGTCAAGCGCGACCCATTGACCATGGAAAGCTTCGTAATCAATGTCGATGGACAAGAAATGGTCTTGACTTTGGCCAACAAACCACAACTTGGACAAGACACCGATATGGAACAAAGCCTTCGTGATTCAAACACATCTTCGACAGACAGAGGCTTTGACTTTGGCCAACAAACCAATGCCGTCTAGGATCTTGAGTGAGAATCACTCAATGGAAGGAAAGACGCTTAATATTGAACGAGGGTTTTTCGCGTGCAAATTGGCAACCAATTTATTATCTTTGTTAAGGTCTATTTATCATACACCCTTAAACATGCATTCTAAACACATAATAAAGCGTATATGAAATAAAATAATAATGATATGCGGATGGATACTTTACATTGATCCTAGATCAAATCTCTCATTTTCTCTCTCCAACCAGCACATGTATTTACTTCTACCCGTTACACTACACTTCTAAAGAAACCTCATTTATATTGAGGGGAATAGGTGAGAAGAGAAATACAATGAGAATAGAGGTGATAAGGCTGGACACGCAGGTCCAATTAATAAATCAAATTTATTACAATTTCCAAAATTGTCCCACCCGACTAATATCCATCTGATATACATTATTCATGCATCGCAACCATGTATTCATACAAGCATGTTATCAATCAATCTAATCCAATTAATTAATCTGATAATTAGTGATCATCCAATGTTCAAACAACGATTTGATTTTTGCACGAGTCAAACTCGTTTTGCGAATAAGTACTCAAAGTACGAATTCTTAAATTAAATTAAACTACGACATTAAATCCAATTTAATATGCATTTAATTCTAATTCACTATTTAATTCCAAATTAAATATTACA
Source organism: Zanthoxylum bungeanum (assembly GCA_019454045.1). Taxonomy (NCBI): domain Eukaryota; kingdom Viridiplantae; phylum Streptophyta; class Magnoliopsida; order Sapindales; family Rutaceae; genus Zanthoxylum; species Zanthoxylum bungeanum. The sequence goes on along the minus strand of SKCR01027663.1, from coordinate 112,911 downwards.
CTTTATTAACGAACCTTTACGACTTAAATTCCAAATTTAATCGCAACAGGTCTCTAAGCCCGATTAACATTTAATGTTTATTTAATTAAAGTCCAATGGGCTTTTAATTAATTTCTTTAAGGCGTGGACTTTTGGTCAACTCGGATCAAACCGATAACCAAGGTCCAATCCGGGAGTTACCCCATGAGCCTTTAAATTAATTTTGGCCCATTAGGCCCAATTAAATAATTAAGGTCCATTAAGTCATAATTGGACTTTTGGATGCGGTTTTGGGCCCAATTGGATCCAACCAAATTGGCCTAAACCTAACTTGGTACAACCAAGCCCAAAAGCCCAATTACAACCTATTAAGGCCCAATTTCCAAAATAAGCCCAAATTAATTAACTTATAAAATTCCAAATTCCATAATTAATTAACCTAAGTGTAATACACAATTAACCACCCAATTAATATTTCTAAAACATCAATTAGCCTAATTAATCATGCACTTTAATAACAAATAGTGTCCAACACAATTTCATCAAAATCAAACCCAATACATGCTACTTTATTCTCGGCAATTAGGGGGTTTTTCCAATCCGATTCGATTTCAATCCAATTGAATCCACAATCATCATTTCCCAAATCAATTCAACTCATCCAATGAATTAAAATAAAAAAACACAATGAATTTCAAATGTTCAAGAATTCGGCCAAGCCACTTTAAAAGGGAAAAATTGTTCCAAATCAAAATTCAATCCAATTGAACTTCAAAACAACATTACCCACTTGTTTTAACTCATCCAATGATCAAACAAACAAAATCACCAAGAAATTAGGGTTCATCATTTTCGGCCTACTCCAAAAAATTGGGGAAAAATGGATCCAATCCAATTTCATGAAATTGAACATACACAACTTCAATTCATCAATATACAAGCATACTTAATCAATCAATTCAACCAAATCATGCTTCAATTGATTTTACCCAATTCAAACCCTAACTTTTTCATGCTTGATCAAAGCTCATAGATACCATTGTAGGTTTCTAATTAGGTCCCAAGATCATGAAATCAAGCAAGAAAAAAGCATGAACACATCAAAGGAATAATGCGGAAACTTTACTCACATTGAACGGTTTTGGATGCGAAGAACAAAATCCATTTTCCTCCTTGTTGAAGCTCGGTTTTGAGCTGCTGTTGAGCAGTGGAGAGCTCGGTGGGGGCTGTTTTGGCTCCTCCAAAATCGGCCATGGGAGACCTCCATTGAAGCTCCAAGCTTCAAGCTCCAAGAATGGATTCCAAGCTCATAAATACGTTTCCCTATCACCTATGTATATCCCAAGGTGTGCTAGCACTTCTCCTTCTTCTTCATTTTTCGGTCTAACCAGAATTTTTGGGAAGAAATACGGCTCCAAGCGTGAGAGGGAGAAGAGAGAAAGAGGAGGGAAAAAGGGTTTCATCGAAACCGTAAAGGGAGAGAGAGAGAAAGGTAAAAAAAAGAAAATAAAAGTAATAGGTTTTTATATTTTCCAAAAATAAAACCATTTACCATATATTTTACTTTTCCTTAAATGCTAAAGTCAAAAAGCAAAAAGCAAAAGTTGCTTTTCAACTACTACATCAATCACTCAAATCAAGTGACAACTTGTCACATCACTCAAAGTGACATTGATTTGACGCTTGATGTGACTAGCGATTTGACGCTTGATTTGACTTGCGTGCCGCACTCGAATTCGAAATGCGAATGCGCTCGCAAATAATCCCGGGCTCGGGTTTCTCTAATTCCAAATTAACGAATTTTCCGTCGCGTCGTAATTAAATGATTACGCCTAGCGAAATCACTATTCACGTCGCTAACGAATTAATTCGTTCGCCCGAATTAAAATCTAATTTCAATTCCGCGTCGAAATCCAATTTCGCATAATATATCGAATATATTATTTTATCGATTAATTCCAAATTAATCGTTCTCTCTCTTTAATTAATATTTTATCCCAGATAAAATATCTCCGTAATTAATCCCAGATTAATTTTCTCTCTCTTCTAATTAATCCCAGATTAATAAAGTGCGAGTTATACATCATCGGTGAATCTTCGGGAAGCGACCCATGAGATCCCTGGATATGTTGGCAGTAAATACGGTCGTCGGACTATCCGAACACGTAAGTACCTCGTACTACGTTTATACCGATTTACAAGACAAGGTTGGCTTCTAGCAAAGCGCCATGCCTACCCAATTCTCCAGAAATATCCTTATAGGAATATGTGATCTATATCAAGCGTAGTATACCGAAGTATTGCGTATTTGTGTCCAGTATCGGACGATCACGTGCTAGGCCTGGGGCTGGAATTGTGTCTGCCCCGTACGAAGCACATATCGGATGTCTGGTAACTAGTCTCTATAATCGGATATACACGACCTAGTCATAATATCCCGATAGCTCGAGCATTTAAGAGAACAAGTTCCGTATCCTACGTGACCATCATCTCCATATGACTGGAGTGACACTTCCGTCTTAACATCACACCCAACACACTACGATTCTCAATATACCCAGTATTGGCGTACACAGAACCTGTTAAAGCCATGGACGACCTCAACTAAAGTATATTGATTGTCGCAAGTATTAGCGGTGCAAGTCTCAGGTTAAGACCAAATACACCTACCCTGATTGCAGACTCCCATAGACACATAGTCATACTACCAATGGGATTCCGTGGGGTCTATCCACAGCGAAGCTGTTTCCCGTACCATCGGTAAAACATAACCTCCTATTACACTTGCATGAGTATCCTATACCCAAATATATGAGAACTATGCCGTTGTGCCCTCACAAATGCGCACAAGTGTAATACTAGTCTTTTACGTATTTATCGATGTCCAATCTCGATAATACTCTGACTAGGGATATTTAATGATTCTGCCTTCGTGGACTGATACTGTCTCATATCATTCTCAATCCAGGCACTAATCATAGGGACCTCCTATCATTTATATATCTTGGTGATCTAATCACAAATGATAAGAGTGCAATCTCCTTTGTCACATAGTTAATTTGTACAACAACACTATGATCTGTACAAATAGTGATGCTATGGGTCATAATTGTCCAACATAGACCCACCGGTCCGATTCTCCGAGACAAAATCATCGAGTTGGCATACTTAAGGATGAAGCTGCGAAAGAGCCTTGGCACACACACACACTAGGAGTCTAGTTCAAATCACTCATTCAGACGGCTGGACCTGAGCGTATTAAGAGGGTGTGCATTAATCGGTTTTAACCGATTAACCGAACCGTTCAGACCCATTTTTTTATTACGGTTCGGTTAATTTGGTTAAATCGGTTATTGCGGTTAAAATTTTTAACTTTTTTGGTTATTCAGTTCGGTTATGGTTATGAAATTCGTATAACCGAACCGACCAATTAACCGAAATTAAACTATATATATATATATAACTCTCAATTGATGATAGTTATATCGATTTGATAATACTATCCGAAAATAAAATTGACAAAATTCAAATGACAAGCTGTATTAACAACTTGGTTTTGACTCTTTTTAATTTCTCTCAAGAATTTAAAGGTAAAAATACATGAAATTTCAAATTTGTAGATTTTACATCGTTGCGAATTTGTGACCCTTAAACTTTCTAGCATGGCACGTTTGGAAGGAAATATGAGGTCGTGACAATCATCGAGGGTTTAAAAAATATTTCTCTCGCATGTAATTAAATATAGATATATTTAATCAAATGTTAGTTAGAATCGGTATTTTTATAATCGGATATGTGATCGAATTAGTGATCCAAAAAATTTAATGCGTCAGTGGTTCGACCGGTTGAAACGTTCCGAAAAAATCAGTAGAACCGACCTACATCATATATAATTTTAGTAATTAAAAATTATTAAAAAAATATTAAATTTTAATTTATTGGATTGGTTAATAACCGAATTAACCATAACCGACCGAAATATAATGGTTAATTGGTTAATGGTTATGTTTCTTAAATTGGTTAAATCGGTTACACTTTTATTTAACAGAAAATTTCGGTTATGGTTAAAAAATCAAGGATTAACCGACCGAACCGACCGATGCACACCCCTAACAGTATGTTGGAATGAACCATCAACATGAATATCAGATTTGGGGATGAGTCCTGGGGTCGAGACCCACATCAGCATCGGTATCAGTTTGGGGGTTGAGGCCCACAACATCAGTATCAGTTTGGGGATGAGTCCTAGGGTCGAGGCCCACATCAGCATCTGTTTTGGGGATCAGTCCCGAGGGTCGAGGCCCACATCAGTATGATTTTGGGGACGAGGCCCACATCAGTATCATTTTGGGGCGAGGCCCACGTCAATATTAGTCTGTGGGTCGAGGCCCACATCAGTATCAGTTTGGGGGTGATGCCCATATCAGTATCGGTTTGGGGACGAACCCACATCAGTACCAGTTTGGGGGCGAGGCCCACATCAGTATTAGTCTGTAGGCCGAGGCCCACATCGGTATCAGTTTTTGGGAAAAGTCCCTGGGGCGAGGCCCACATTAGCATTGTCAGCATTGGTTTGGGGATGAGTCATAGGGTTGAGGCCCACGTCGACACTAGTACCAGTTTTGGGGATGCGTCCCAAGGTCGTGACCCACACCATCAGCAGTTTTGGAGATGAGTCTCAGGGTTGGGGCCCACATCCATATCAGCATCAGTATCAACAGTTTTTGGGATGCGTCCCAGGGTCGTGACCCACATCAGCATCAGTTTTGGGGATGAGTCACAGGGTCGTGACCCACATCATCAGCAGTTTTGGGGATGAGTCCCAGGGTCGTGACCCACATCGGTATCAACATCAGTTATTGGGATGCATCCCAGGATCGAGGTCCACTGCATCATCAGTTTCAGGATGCGTCCCAGGGTCGAGGCCCACCTTTTGTCAGGGGTATTGGGATACGTGCCAGGGTCGAGGCCCCCGTTGTCGATTGCAGCTATTGGGATACGTCCCAAGATCGAGGTCCACTGCATCATCAGTTTCGAGATGCGTCCCAAGGTCGAGGCCTACCTTTTGTCAGCGGTATTGGGATGCGTCATAGGGTCGAGGCCCCCGTTGTTGGTTGCAGCTATTGGGATGCGTCCCAGGATCGAGGTCCACTACATCATCAGTTTCGGGATGCGTCCCAGGGTCGAGGCCCCCGTTGTTGGTTGCAGCTATTGGGATGCATCCCAGGATCGAGGTCCACTGCATCATCAGTTTCGGGATGCGTCCCAGGGTCGAGGCCCACCTTTTGTCAGTGGTATTAGGATGTGTCCCAGGGTCGAGGCCCCCGTTGTCGGTTGCAGCTATTGGGATGCGTCCCAGGATCGAGGTCCACTGCATCATCAGTTTCGGGATACTTCCCAGGGTCGAGGCCCACCTTTTGTCAGCGGTATTGGGATGCGTCCCAGGGTCAAGGCCCCCGTTGTCGGTTGCAGTTATTGGGATGCGTCCCAGGATCGAGGTCCACTGTATCATCAACTCAGTTCGAGACAGCATGCAAGTCAGGTGGCAGCTGGCGAGCCAGGTAAGTGAAAATGCATTGCATAACTTTGATATGATTGTCACTGTTACACATTACACAACTCCCATCAAAGTGGGGGCGACTGTAGGCACTACATTTTTGCATGTAAGTCCCTATGATGAGTCTAATTTAGAGGCACTACCTTTTAAGTCGCGGGAAACGGACGTCGGAAGGGAAAAGTCAAAAATTGGTATTTTGTTGGATTTTAGTTCGTTTGTTTCGCTTCGGGTTCGCTTGTTGGACCTTTGTTTTAAAATACATTCTTAGCCCAAACCCCACCAAGCCCATCTTACCCAAGCCCAATCCAAAAATAATTAAAACATTTAAAATAAATGTCACAAATTAAATTAAAACCAATTAAATCGAAATTAAATTAAATTCCTAAATTAAATAAATCAGTTCCTAAATTAAGTAAATCACTCACCTAATTTAAGATATTCACCCACCAAATTACAATTATTCCTTTCCTTTAACAAACCAAATAAAATAAATTCCCCTTTAATTGATCTTGTTTCCTTTTCAAAAAAATCCATGCAAACCCTAGCTTGTCACTATAAAAATAATACAAGGTGCAACCCTAAGCTGGAGACTCACGGCCAAAACAAAAATATAAACCAAGGCTCTCCACTCTCTTATTCATGGCATAAACAGTAAACTAAAACAAATAAACCCAAACTCTTTTGGCACATTCCTCTCTCCCTCAACTGATCAATACAAAAACCCCTCATAGCTCCTTTCAACGCCACCTAACACCCTCCATACACCACGTTCATTCCTATCAAAGCCCCTCGTCAATGACCAAAGCAACCCTAATCTAACTCAGCAGCAAACCCTCACTCTCTCACGGCCAAAAATAAAAATAAAACAAAAACCCTAAAATCCTCCCTCTTCAAGCATTCGGTCTCTCTCCACTCACCTTGCCTCACGTCCCTAAGCCTTCATGCGCTGCCCTCTCACGCATATAACAAACAACCCACGGTAGCCCACTCACAAATCAGCCTTTCACGTTAGCCACACCATCGCCAAAATCTGTCGCAACTGTGCCACGCCCTTAAAAACAGCATCACGCCCTTAGCAACAGCCCACACGTCTATCAAAACCCATAACGGCCACGCAACCTCATCACCGATTAAAGCTAACGAACAGAGCAAAGATCCACTCATCACCCTATACCTAATTTCACAACAGGTCAACACCATGCAACCTTAACGCCCCACACTTAAGCCACGATAAAGCCCACCTTCCACGTACACCCCTCCAACAGACACTCACGGTAACACCCATCAAAGCCTCACGCCCCATAGACCTGTAGACCTTCACTCCACAATAGCTTCCACTACCCCTCATGAACCTTCAACGCTCACGCCCTGCAGACCTTCACGCCACATAGCTTCCACTCACGCGCATAACCTCCTCTACACACAGCCCATCCATTTCCGAGAGAACATTCAACGCCACACTGCCCCTAACCATTCAACACTCAACGCCAAACAAACACCCATCACTGCTCACGAAAATCACACCCAAAATTATCCTTGCATTGACCGAAAACCACACCAGAACTGCCCAAAATAACAGCCCGTTTACCGTAAAAACAGTAGCCAAAAACCCATAAATAGTAGCCTTTTACCGAAAAACAATGACTAAAAAAATAGCAGCAAATCAACAGTGAAACATTGGAAAATAGCAGCCCGAGCAGTGAAAACAGCGAGAAAAGACGCAAACCAGTGAACCAGAAAAGTTGCGAAACTTTAGCCCTTCCGATCACCGTGTAACGCGAGTCCGAGAGTCGACGTAAAAGGTTAGACCTGAGGGTACACTTTCCATCTATTTTCTTTCGTATTTTTATTGTTTATTATTTGCATGAGTATTGTGGAATGATGTGTGTTGTGGCCCTTGAATAAAATGGAAAATGTGTCGCCTCTTATGGTATATAGGATGGAAACCCATACGTAAATTCCGTAGCCGAATCCGAATGGACGGTAGTGCGGTCTGTACTTGGGATACAACTCCACGTACCACTTGAGCAAACGGCACATATTTCGATTTATTTTGTCTTGTTTGTTTATTATCCGTTATTTAATTTCTGCATGTTACTTGTTTGTGTAATGATGATATAAAGCGTATGGGCTTAGGAAGTTGGATTAAAGGTCCTCCATTTCGAGGGGTTAAAATCCTTTACCACGATGTTTTACCACGCCGGATGATGTATATTCGGTTGAATGTAAGATGTGTTCAATCGGGTATACGAAGTCCGATATTGTTGTCTTTATTTTTATATGCATTATGTTATTAGCGCATGGGCTTAGTAAGTTGGATTAAAGGTCCTCCATGTCGAGGGGTTAAAAGCCTTTACCACGATGCTTTGCCGCGCCAGATGATGTATATTCGGTTGAATGTAAGACGTGTTCAGTCAGGGATACGAAGTCCAATATTGTTGTCTTTACTTTTATATGCATTATGATGTGATGTGCATGGGCTTAGTAAGTTGGATTAAAGGTCCTCTATTTGGAGGGATAAAAAGCCTACGGTCTACCTTTACCACGATACTTCGCCGCGCCTTTTATTTCGTTATTTGCTTTTCTTTGTATGTCATCTTCTTGCATAATCATACATCATGTTGCATCGCACATGGGCAAATCAAGTTGGATTAAAGGTCATCCAGTTTGAGGGATTGAAAGCCTACGAGCTACCTTTGCCACGACATTTTGCCGCGCCGGACAAAGTGCATTCGATTGAATGTGAGATACGTTCAATCGGACACTTGAAGTCCTATATAGATGTGGGCATATGTCGCATCTCTTTTCTTTCACTTCCATTATTTATCTTTCAAATCGCATAATGGCATGTTTATTTTGATGTACACTTGCCTCTTTGGTTATTTCTTTGCATTATATACCTAATTGTTACTCTTTATTACGTATGATTGTGCAACTGCCATTTGTTTGCATTTCCGTGTCCATGAATGTAATGTGCTTATGACATTGTATGTTTGCCGTATTTCAATTTATCTTTATGCATGCAAGTTCGGACATAGATTATATGCAAATAGGTTGTATGCAAATTTGGACATAGATTGTATGCAAATAGGTTGTATGCAAATTTGGACATAGATTGTATGCAAATAGGTTGTATGCAAATTTGGACATAGATTATATGCAAATATTATATGAAAATGTGTTACATGTGAACTTAGATGAACTTTTGACTTATGCATGTGAAATAGAATACCCTTGGGAATGTATGTTGCTAGATTCGATTAAATTATTGCACAAATCACATCATTATAAGTGGCTTAAGTAAGGGACCATTCCGAACCCAATGGTTTGAGGTCTTCCCTTGCGAGGGGTGAGTGTGGCCTTAAATCTTTTTCCCGGTTCACACCGGGTGGCGACTCCATTATTCTCCGGTTTAGTCTCCCGCGGGCTACTCCGTACTCCCAACCGGGCCGCGAGCCCGGGACAGCATGCGTCGCCCAGTTTCTGTGTCCCACACATTATATGTTTGAAATTGATTTATATTCAAAATATAAAGACCATTATTTACATCAGTAGTGCAAATCTCCATATCATTTTTATACATAAACACCCAGTGTTTCTAAATACAAAAGTATAGCCACATTGGGCTAATAAAGATAAAAAAATAATATTCCTAGTCAAACTAGGTACATAATAACAGTCTGAAAGTTTAAGTACATGCCCCGAGGGCTGTGCCAAAACAAAAGCGCCAACGGCCAAAACGGCGACTTGTGTCCCATTTCCAACTCGGAGGTCGATCTCTCCTGAAGTCAGTCTCTTGCTTAAAACTAGAAGTAGACATGTTTATCTCAATAACAAACATACCTGAAGCCGGTGCCTTGCCCACTTTCTTATCCTTCATCTGCGCCTTGTACTCACGGCAGTCACGCTTCCAGTGACCCCGTTTGCCACACTGCAGGCAGACATCTTGGGATTTTTCCCTTGCCTTCCCAGAAGTATTTGACGATTTGGCCTTGCCCTTCTTCTTCTTCTTCTTCTTTATTCCTCCAGTTGCCTTGGGCCAAGCCCTTGGAGACTCAGATGTTGAAGCGAAGTGCGCCTCACACTTTTTACCCTTCAGGAGCTCTTTCTCTGCTTCTTTAAGCATAGCCATCAACTCTCCGAGAGTGTCTTCTTGGTTCAACATATTATAGTTCATGATGAACCCGCTCCAGCTGTTAGGAAGAAACTGTAAGATCAAATCTATAGAAGTCTCAGCCTCGAAGACTTTGCCTAGCTGTCCCAACTGTTCGATGTCAGCAATCATCTGTGACACATGGTACTCAACAGATGTACCCTCTGACATGCGAGCGCGAAAGAGCTTCTTCTGCAACTCATACTTCTGTGATCTTAGGTTAGATCGGTGAAGGTCTTTCAATTTAATAATCATCTCATAGAGATCCAATCCTTTGTTTTGACGATGAAATTGCGGGGTCATTGCAGCAAGCATAAAAAATTGAGCAGTTGAGTTGTCATCGCTATGAGTCTTCCAAAGCTCAAGCTCAAGCGGCTGCTCATTTCTGGGCTTAGGCCCAAGAGGTCTCTCTATCGTATATAGAGCATTCTCTCAGCCCCCAGGACAATCATGAGGTTCATATCCTAGTCAGGAAAGTTCGAACCATTAAAGACATTGTCGCCGATGATAATGTCCCTAACTCCGATCTTTCCAGCCATCTTATTTGCAATAGTCAAACTATTCAATTAACGATATTTGGGTACAGTCTAACTGTTACAAAAAAATAAATAGAATATTAGTCCAACTAATAAATACATAAAATGACAAAATAATTTGAAAGCGCGTTATGCCAAGTATTTGAACGAAATTGCAAATTCAATACTACCCTCCCACTATTTTTCGGCGAGCCTCTAACCCTCTGTTGAGTACTCGGGAAACCTAGTTTCCTAGTGGGCTAGGATCCCATTAAATAACACACAACCTTGACTTTGGCCAACAAGCTTTATGATATTTAACTAGGTAGATCCCTAAGATCAATTGGATCTCATCCAATTCCAGATCCGGTAGGTAAACCTCCAAGTCCGAAACATATATACAATATATATGCCAATATATCCAATATATTTGCCTAACCTTTTTTCCTCTGAATCAACTAAGCCTTGGCTTTGGCTCAACAAGCTTAATGATTCCAGTTAAATGGGACCCATTGACTTTGGAACGCTTCATAATCCATGTCGATGAACAATAAGTGATCTTGACTTTGGCCAACAAATCACAACTTGCCCAAAACATGTGATATGGAACAAAGCCTTCATGATTCAAACACATCCGCGATGGACGAATGTCTTGACTTTGGTCAACAAACCAATGCTAATCTTGGATATTGAGAATGAATCATTCAATGGAAGGAAAACGCTGAATATTGGCAACCAATTAATTATCTTTGATTATGTCTCATCATACACCCATAAGCATGCATTCTAAAAGTATAATAAGGCGCGATAAATAAATTAATAATGATATGCGGATGGATATCTCACAAAATTATTCCTAGAACAAATCACTCCATTTCCTCTCCCCGGCTAGCACTATTCTAACTTATACCCAATTACATAATACATCAAAGAAACCTCATTAACATTGAGGGGAATTGGTGAGAAGAGAATTACAAAGAATAAGTAGATAATAGGCTGGACACGCAGGTCCAATTAATAAATTCTAAAGTTACAACAATTTCCAAAATTGCCCTCACTCTTCTAATATCTATCCGATATACATTATTCATACAACACATTCATGTATTCACACAAAGCATGTTATTCAATCAATCTAATCCAATTAATTAATCTTTGAATTAATGACCATCCAATGTTCAAACAACGATTTGATTTGCGCGAGTCCAACTCGTTTAAGAATAAATACTTAAAGTACGTATTCTTAAATTATATCGAACCACAACTTTAAATCCAATTTATTTGTATTCAATACTAATTCCAATTTAATTCCAAATTAAACACTTACACTTATTTATGTTCCTTAAAGACTTGGATTCCAAATTCAATCTTAATGGGTCTCAAAGGCCCAATAACATCCAAGGCCATTTTAATTAAAGTCCAATGGGCTTTTAATTGATTCTTAAGGCATGGGCTTTGGCCATAATGGATCAAATCCAAAATGCCAAGGCCCAAATAGGAATCACCCTATTGCCAACAAATCAATTTAGGCCCATTAGGCCCAATTAAATTCTTTAAAGGCCCAAGTGATATATTTGGACTTTATGGAATTGGTTTTGGGCCCAATTGGATCCAATCCAAATGTCCAAAACCAAACTTGGTCTAACCAAGCCCATTAAGCCCAAATACACACTTTTAGCCCAATTCAAAATTAAAGGCTAATTATTATAATTTCAATATTCCAAATATCATAATTATTATAATTAAAGTGTATTAGCCATGATTAATTAATTAAACTTAATATTTCCAAAACATCAATTAAACTAATTAATCATGCTTTAATTAATCAATTTATGTTCAACACAAATTGAAGCAAAACATATCATTTCATGCTTATCATGCTCATTGAATTTAACATAATCTTTATCGATTTTGATTTCAATCTAATCAAACCAACAATCAACATTTATATCATGCATTAAACACATCCAATGTTGTAAAATCAAAAAATTCAATGTGCAGTCCACTGCCTAGGGTATTCGGCCATGCTAAATGTATTTGGGATTTTTGATCCAATTTATTTATCTCAAATCTAATCATGCATAACTCTAAGTTAACATAATCTAAGCATACTCAAAAAATCAATTTGAAGAAATCATGCCCAAAACATAAAAAAAAACCTCAAATTAAAGTCTCATGAACCTTAGCAAATTCATGCTTAAAATTGGCTCTGATACCATTGTTAGTGTTCCAAGAACATTCCAAGGATCTATTAAGCATGATTATGTGTGAATAAGATCATTAAATGGTGTGGAATGACTTACAATGATCGGATTTGAATTTCAAAAATTTGTGTTGTGTTCTTGAAGCTCCAAGCTTTGTGTGTTGATTCCAACCCTTGAGTGGGTTTCCCTATCACCTTTGTTAACTCCTTGAAGTGCTAGCTTGATTGATTTTGCAACAAAATCAAAGAAGAGAGGAAGGGAGGTTCACGCCCAAACTTGCTAGGGTTTTTGAGTGTTTTGCTTGTATGTTGTGTTGGAAGAGAGAGGCTTGTATTTGGTAAAGGGTTTTTACCATTTTCACCCAAACTAAGTAGTTGGGGTCTTGGTTTCACTTAAACCAAAACCAAGTGGTTGGAAAGTAAGTGGTTGTTGGCATAAATGCCAACCACTCTCTCAACCACCACTTCACACATGTGAAGTGGGCCCCACCTTTTGAATTCAAAATTCAAAAGGTCTATATGAATATTTTTCGCGGCTCGGATCCGTTTAATCCGACTAAATGAATTTTCATCGCTAAATAATTAAATCTAATTTAATTAATTAACGATGCCTCGCAAATATATTACGAATGCCGTTTACGAATTAATTCTAAATTAATTTGTTCGCTCGTATTAAAGTCCAACTTTAATTTCGTACTAAAATCTAATTCTAATCAATATATCTGATATATTAATTTTAGCCCAAATAAATAAATTAAATAGAAAAATCCAATTTAACTATTTTTTTTACCGATTAATTCCAAATTAATCGTGTTCTCTCTCTTCCGAACCCATTTAATCCCAGATTAAATAATGCCTCAATTAATCCCAGATTAATTATCTCTCTCTCTCTTGATTAATCCCAGATTAATTCTAATCGAGTCAACTGTCATCGGTTAATCTTTGGGAAGCGACCCAAGAGACCCCTGGATATGTTGGCAGTAAATCCGGTTATCGGACTATCCGATTAAGTGCGTACCTCGTACCACGTGCTTATCGATTTACAAGACATGGTTGGCTTCTAGCAAAGCATCGTGCCTACCCAATTCTCCAGAAATATTCTTAATGGAATATATAATCTTTTTCCAGGTGTAGTATACGTAGAATTATGTATAGGGATCCAGTATTGGATGTCACATGCAAGGCCTGGGGCCGGAGTAGTGTCTGCCCCGTACGAAGCATATATCGGATCACAAGTAACTAGTCTCTTTAATCGGATAATCATGACCTTGTCACATTATCCCGATGGTTGCAACACATTAGAGTACCAGTTCTGTATCCCTGCGTGATAATCATATCCATATGACTGAAGTGATACTTCCATCTTGACATCACACCCAATACTCTACGATTCTCAATAAACCCAAAAGAGGCACACACAGAACCTGTTAAAGTCCCAGATGACCAAAATTAAAGCGTATTGATTGTCGCAATTATTAGCGGTGCAAGTCTCAGGTTTAGACCAAATACACCTACCCTGAATTCAGATTCCCATAGACATATATGTTGGGATGTATGCCCTAGAGCTACATATGGTGTAAACGGTTTTATGTGTTTTGAAATAAAACGATACATTATTCATTTATCAAATTGTTTGTTTAATTTTCGCATATTATAAATCATCTTGAATACCCTAGATTAATTATGTGCCTTCAGACTTAGTGTATGAGTGTCATACACAAGAGGATTTAAGTCTAAAGTTAGTAATCTTAAATAGTCCATAGAGAGCAAACAAAGTGGGTACTTTGTTTGTGGTTTATCTATAGCTGCGGTCCATTCTATATTTGTATGGCGATCTTGATCTGGATCATCCATGTAGAGACAAGAGAATGGAGGCACCTTGTATGATGCGATCATATAGGACTGGACCCAGATGGAAATGACATTCTTATAATATCCGTTAAACTAAGAAAGTCATTTCGATCTACTAGATGGTCATATATGAATTGATCTTAATCCTGAGTGTACTACGAACTCCTACATGGGAGGCCATGTCCTTTGATTTACAAAGGTGAGGTTGGTGTAGCAGTCCCGGCCAATAGCTACATATTTTGGGGGCATGGTCTGTTCTGTAGCTGGGAACGTTTTACATAGACATGGAGTTCACTCCTTCTTGCGGGAAGTAGATGAGTATCTTTCTTAAGGGTTTATTCGGTACTTGAACGATTTGAGCGCTCAAGTCTTTCTATTACGAATAGAAAGATTAAAATTCATAATAGTTATGAATAAATCGTTCATTAGAGAATCAATGGTACTTAAGGTAAAAATAATTAGAGGGGTATAACGGACATTATGACCCGACTCTAATTACGAGATACTTGTGAAGGGTCAATTCGTATGTAATGACTATATCGATGGACAACGACTTGGTTCAGCTTAATATATCATCTGCGGCAACGAGAGTGCAGCTTCGGGTTTTTAGTGGAATAACCCGGAGTTAATAATTCAGAATATTTAATTAAGAGCTTAATTAATATTTCGAAATTATTGGAGCTCGGAACCGTAGGTCCATTTGGTCCCCGTGTTAGCTCGATTTACTATAGCGGATTTAATATAATTAGATAGTCCAATTATATACTCACATAAGTATAAATATTATTAATTTGATTAATAATATCATTATGTCACACTTGGAACTTTATGTTAAAGTTTAACATTTGGTCTTATTAATAATTATTGGATAATTATTAATTACACATTATTAAATTATATTAGATATATGATTTAATAAATAAGACTATTATTTTGAGATTCCAAAAGTGTTTTTGGAAAGCCTATTGATAGTTTTGGAAGTTATGAATTTGAAAAGGTCATTATATCTTTAATTTTGTAATTTATTTTTGTCATAATGATGACAATCAATTCTTGATTTATGTTACAAAAATGCAATATTACCTTCACCCTTTTGATTGCTCACTGGCCATTTGGCCATTTGTAATGGCACATTTATGTGCGTGTGATGAATGGATTTGTGGAATGACATTCAGCTACTTTGCTAATCTGATTATGTGGCCATGATGTGTGTACGCATGATATTTACGAATTAAAGGAACAAAGTGCGTGACTGGTTGACGATAATGCATGGGAGTCAAACAGCCGCAAGTCTGTGTGCAATGTGCGTGCATGATTCAAAAGTTGTTCGGATCTGGGATTTTAGGTAAAAAAATTCTGGATACAAAGAAGAAGGGCAGAAAAATTTTTCAAAGTCGATCCCGGGTGCCTTTACCGCTTCCGCTGCACGAGGAAAGCGTTTCCTACAACATAGTCATACTACCAATGGGATTCCGAGGGGTCTATCCAGAGCGAAGCTGTTCCCGTACCATCGGTAAACACAACCTCCTATCGTACTTGCATAAGTATCCAATACTTAAATATATGAGAACTATGCCGTTATGCTCCCACAACGCGTACAAGTGCAATACAAGTCTATTCCGCATTATCGATGTCTAGTCTCGATATCTTATAATCCGGAACTAATCATAATGACTTTTATCATTTATATATTCAAGTAATCTAATTACAAAATGATAAAATAGCAATTTCCATTGTCACTTAGTTAATTTGTACAAAAACCACAATGTCTTTTACAAATAGTGATGATATGGGTCATAATTGTCTAACAACCAGAACTAGTAGAAAAGAAGAGTGTAATAAGACTAGATTAGAATGAAATGCTGAGCAGGCCTAAGCAAAATTTCTTTTCCCCAAGCGAGATTTCCTTACTTCCCAGAAATTCTTCCAAAAGTTGACCAGATAATTCTCGAACTTCTTGATTAGATAGTGGGTTCCCCGAATAACCGAGAACAACTATAAAACAGAAGAAGTAAGAAATCAGGAATTTCGTCAAGGCTCCTAATAGATTAGTGATGTTATAAAGATAGAGAAATTTTAGATTATCCAAACTCAGACCCGTGGGCAAATAAGATGAATGGCAATAGAAGCAACAATTAGTTACCCTAGCCAAGGAATCCAAAAGATAAGGCCTCGACCTATCTAGATCCTCACTCCACCGAGATACTAGTTAAGGAAGTTATCCTGACATAGTCTATCTCAAACCTATCCTAGAGCTACATATGATGTAAACGGTTTTATTTGTTTTGAAATAAAACGATACATTATTCATTTATCAAATTGTTTGTTTAATTTTCGCATATTATAAATCATCTTGAATACCCTAGATTACTTATGTGCCTTCAGACTTAGTGTATGAGTGTCATACACAAGAGGATTTAAGTCTAAAGTTAGTAATCTTAAATAGTCCATAGAAAGCAAACAAAGTGGGTACTTTGTTTGTGGTTTATCTATAGCTGCGGTCCATTCTATATTTGTATGGTGATCTTGATCTGGATCGTCCATGTAGAGACAATAGAATGGAGGCACCTTGTATGATGCGATCATATAGGACTGGACCCAGATGGAAATGACATTCTTATAATATCCGTTAAACTAAGAAAGTCATTTCGATCTACTAGATGGTCATATATGAATTGATCTTAATCCTGAGTGTACTACGAACTCCTACATGGGAGGCCATGTCCTTTGATTTACAAAGGTGAGGTTGGTGTAGCAGTCCCGGCCAATAGCTACATATTTTGGGGGCATGGTCTGTTCTGTAGCTGGGAACGTTTTACATAGACATGGAGTTCACTCCTTCTTGCGGGAAGTAGATGAGTATCTTTCTTAAGGGTTTATTCGGTACTTGAACGATTTGAGCGCTCAAGTCTTTCTATTACGAATAGAAAGATTAAAATTCATAATAGTTATGAATAAATCGTTCATTAGAGAATCAATGGTACTTAAGGTAAAAATAATTAGAGGGGTATAACGGACATTATGACCCGACTCTAATTACGAGATACTTGTGAAGGGTCAATTCGTATGTAATGACTATATCGATGGACAACGACTTGGTTCAGCTTAATATATCATCTGCGGCAACGAGAGTGCAGCTTCGGGTTTTTAGTGGAATAACCCGGAGTTAATAATTCAGAATATTTAATTAAGAGCTTAATTAATATTTCGAAATTATTGGAGCTCGGAACCGTAGGTCCATTTGGTCCCCGTGTTAGCTCGATTTACTATAGCGGATTTAATATAATTAGATAGTCCAATTATATACTCACATAAGTATAAATATTATTAATTTGATTAATAATATCATTATGTCACACTTGGAACTTTATGTTAAAGTTTAACATTTGGTCTTATTAATAATTATTGGATATTATTAATTACACATTATTAAATTATATTAGATATATGATTTAATAAATAAGACTATTATTTTGAGATTCCAAAAGTGTTTTTGGAAAGCCTATTGATAGCTTTGGAAGTTATGAATTTGAAAAGGCTATTATATCTTTAATTTTGTAATTTATTTTTGTCATAATGATGACAATCAATTCTTGATTTATGTTACAAAAATTAAAGAGGAAAATACATCCTTGGCCGATTTTTGATAGGGTAAAATGGGAAGGGTTTGTTTTATTTTGTAAAACAAAACCCTAAGTATAAAAAGGAATTTAATTTTCTTTTTTGATTGATTCTCATTCTAACCCTAGCCATCTTTCTTCTTCTCACATATTCTCTCAAGAGTTGAGAAAGCTTTACAAAGAAAAGATGAAAAATAAAATCAAATTACACAAGTGTGTTTGCATCTCTAAAAAGTTTAGGGATTTATCTTGTGAGTGTAGCCCACCCTAGTTTCCGTTGGTAACGAGACATAGCTTGGAAGGTCGAATGGTGGATCCGAAAATCTACACATGGTTCACGGCAAAGTAAGATTGATGCAAGATGATCATGCGCAGATGGTCATCAATCATGAATGAAACACACGTGATCAAAACCCAAAATGCAATATTACCTTCACTCTTTTGATTGCTCACTGGCCATTTGGCCATTTATAATGGCACATTTATGTACGTGTGATGAATGGATTTGTGGAATGACATTCAGCTACTTTGCTAATCTGATTATTTGGCCATGATGTGTGTACACATGATATTTACGAATTAAAGGAACAAATGAGGTGCAGATCAAAGGTTAATAACGGAAAATGTGCGTGACTGGTTGACGATAATGCATGGGAGTCAAACAGCCGCAAGTCTGTGTGCAATGTGCGTGCATGATTCAAAAGTTGTTCATATCTGGGATTTTAGGTAAAAAAATTCTGGATTCAAAGAAGAATGGCAGAAAAATTTTTCAAAATCGATCCCGGGTGCCTTAGCCGCTTCCGCTGCGCGAGGAAAGCGTTTCCTACAATTGGCATCTAGAGCGAGGTTGAAAAGTGTTCTTAACCCTTCTCTTTTTCATTTAAAGTTTCTGTTTTTAATATATTTATATGAGTTATAAATATGATATGCATGTTTAGATGAGTGGGCACAATGTAATATTCATATGATGAATGTTTTTGTTATTTCATGTGATTAATGGATTTTGCATTGGTCGTAAATTTTTCCAGCTCTTATTTTTGTAGTTGGTTTTGTTTTTGGGATGTAAGGCCATAAGGCCATTGTTTACATTTGTTGTAATTTTATTTTTCAATGTAAAATTTCAATCTTTGTAATTTGGAGCACCGAAGTCGCAAAAGGACCCAACACCACTTTGGAGCGGGATTTGAAGACCAAGGGATGCCTTGGTGAATCTTATGTACTAATTAGATTAGTATAGAAAAAATAAGAGCCCGGTTAATGCAAAATATTTTTTATGTTATATGTATGTTTATTTCGAATTGTTTGAATAACATGTCATATAGCTTAGGTTGCCCTCTTTTTGTGCTCCTTGTTGATCTTCAAGCTCCAAGCTTTGTGAATGGATTCCATGCTCATGAATGGGTTTCCCTATCACCTTTTTAAGACTCCTTAGTGTGTGCTAGCACCATGAAAAATTTGCCACAAATCTTTCCTTAGCTTCTTGTTGCTCTCGGCCATGAGAGAAAATTTGAGAGAAGATTGGCTTCAAAGCCGTGAGATGAGGGAGAGAGAGGAGATGAGTTGTGTGTGTATTGATTTTCAAAAATCAATTACAATTACCAAATTAAAAATTTGGTACAAGACTTTAAAGTCTTCAACCACTTCCATCAATCAAAGATTACAAGGTGTCAATCACCAAAAAGGTGACAAGAACTTCATCACTTGAATGACTAATGATGTGACGCGTGATGTGACTTGTGGGCCGCACTTAAATTCAAAATGCGAGTGGGCCCGCAAACACTCCCGGGCTCGGGCTCGGGTTCGCTAATTCCGAATTAACGAATTTTCCGTTGCGACGTAATTAAATCAAATTTAATTAAATAATTATGCCTAATAAAATTACTATTCACGTTGCTAGCGAATTAATTCTAAATTAACTCGTTCGCCCGAATTAAAATCTAATTTTAATTCTGCGTCAAAATCTAATTTCGTTTAATATATCGAATATATTATTCTATCGATTAATTCCAAATTAATCGTTCTCTCTCTTTAAATAATATTTTATCCCAGATAAAATATCTCTGTAATTAATCCTAGATTAATTTTCTCTCTCTTATAATTAATCCCAGATTAATTATGTGCGAGTCATACGTCATCGATGAATCTTCGGGAAGCGACCCATGAGATCCCCGGATATGTTGTCAGTAAATCCGGTCGTCGGACTATCCGAACACGTACGTACCTAGTACTATATTTTTATCGATTTACAAGACATGGTTGGCTTCTAACAAAGCACCGTGCCTACCCAATTCCCCAGAAATATTCTTAAAGGAATATATAATCTGTATCAGGCGTAGTATACGTAGTATTGCGTATTGCGATCCAGTATCGGATGTCACATGCAAGGCCTGGGGCTGGAATTGTGTCTGCCCCATACGAAGCATATGATGGATCTCTGGTAACTAATCTCTATAATCGGATAAACATGACCTAATCATATTATCCCGATAGCTGCAGCATACAAGAGCACCAGTTTCGTATCCTACGTGACCATCATCTCCATATGACTGAAGTGATACTTCCATCCTGACATCACACCCAATACACTACGATTCTCAATATACCCAGAAGAGGCGTACACAGAACCTGTTAAAGCCCTGGACGACCAAAACCAAAGTATATTGATTGTCGTAAGTATTAGCGATGTAAGTCTCAGGTTAAGACCAAATACACATACCCTGATTCGGACTTCCAGAGACACATAGTCATACTACCAATGAAATTTCGAGGGGTCTATCTAGAGCGAAGCTGTTTCCGTATTATCGATGTCCAATCTCGATAATACTATGACTAGGGATATTTTAATGATTAAACCTTAGTGGATTAATACTGTCTTATATCTTATTAATCCGGAACTAATCATATGGACTTTTATCATTTATGTATCTTGGTAATCCAATTACAAATGATAAAAGAGCAAATTCCTTTGTCACATAGTTAATTTGTACAACAACACCATGTTATGTACAAATAGTGATGATATGGGTCATAATTGTCCAAAAATTCCCGCATATATTAAATTAACTAAGATTGTCTCGATCTATCATGCAAGTACTTGACCTACCCTACGGCGGCACTTACTTGTGGAATGATAGATTTCCGTGGCATAGTAATTCTCTTAGGTTTCTAATTCATTATTCATGGTTCATGCATCATGTTTAATTTTATGCCAAAATTATTTGATGATTTTAATATGCGATAAATGAATGTTAAATGCATGTTTATTTTATTTTCATCCATGGTTTCTCCAATTATTTCCATACTTTCAAACGATAAATTAACGGGAGAAAACTATGTTAAGTGGAAAAGTAACATGAACGCTATTCTGGTCTGTGAAGACCTAAAGTTTGTCCTGACGGAGGAGAGTCATCCCGAGTCGACCAGAAATGCTAGCCAAGTTGTGCGTGATACCTACAAGAAATGGGTCGCAGCAAATGAGAAAGCTCGCTGCTACTTGCTAGCAGGGATGTCTGAGGTTCTTACTGAAAAGCATGAACCTATGGCTCTAGCATCTCAGATGATAGAGCCATTGCAGGGCATGTTTGGGCAGCCTTCGGAGCATCAACGCCATGAGGCTATGGTCTCAGCGATGATTGCTAGGATGAAGGATGGGACATCAGTCTGAGAGCACGTCTTGAGAATGATGACCTATCTCAACACTGTTGAAACCCATGGAGCTCGTATTAACGAGCATAACCAGGTGACCATGATTATGGAAACTCTTCCGAAGAGTTTCCTACAGTTTAAAAGCAACTATGTTATGAACAAGTTGACTTTTACTTTGACCCAACTGCTTAATGAGCTCACCCATTGTGAGTCCATTCTTGTGGATCCTCGTAGGTCCGGTGATGAGGCAAATGTTGCCGGGTCTTCTAAATCTGCAAAGATAAAAAAGAATAACACTGGGAAGGCTAAAGGTACAACTATTTGACATAGGTAAAGACCTTGCTGAAGGTAATTTTACTATAAGAGTTAGGACAAGGGATGTTGTTTCTAATAAACCAGTGGGAGTTATCAATTTTCAATTTTTTCAAATAAAAGTTATTTGAATTTAAACAAAGTTGTGTTTGTTCTTGTTTTGTCATGGAAATTTGATTTCTATTTCAAAACTATTGCATGATGGTTATCATTTATCTAATAATAATAGTTATTATTTCATAAATGAATTACCTATATGCTAAGGAAACTAGAAGATAACTTGTATATGTTAAGACCGTTAACACATAAGCCACTACTCAATACTGAAATGTTTTAGGTTGAGAAACCTAAAACTAAATGGCAAAAGATTTCTCACGATGACACATATCTATGGCATCTTAGACTTGATCATATCAACTTGACCGGATAAATAAATTGATAAAGAATGGAGCCTTAAACCAGTTAAAGCTCGGGACTTTACCAGTTTGTGAATCTAATTTAGAAGGAAAAATGACCAAGAGACCTTTTACTGGAAAAGGTATAAGAGCCAGTCAACCACTTGAGCTAATAAATTCGGACATTTGCGGACCGATAAATGTAAGAGCCCGAGGTGGTTATGAATACTTCGTCACATTCATTGACGATTATTCAAGATATGGGTATGTCTACCTAATGCATCACAAATCATATACTTTTGAAAAGTTCAAAGAGTATCGTGCTGAGGTTGAGAACCAATTAGGTAAGACAATCAAAGCTTTAAGATCGGATCGTGGAGGGGAATACCTCGACAGAGATTTTGAGGAATTCTTAGTTGAGCATGGGATAGTATCCCAACTCACAGCGCCAGGAACACCACATCAAAATGGTGTTGCGGAGAGGAGAAATTGGACCCTACTAGATATAATAGATCTATGTTTAGTTATAGCTCACTACCTAGTTCATTCTGGGGATATGCACTCAAAACCGCAATACATATCCTTAATGTAGTTCCATCTAAGTCTGTTCATAAGACTCCCTTAGAGTTGTGGAATGGTTGTAAAACTAGTTTACGACATTTCCGCATATAGGGGTGTCCAGCACATGTGCTGAAGAATAAGACTACAAAGTTGGAGCCATGTTCTCAGGTGTGCCTATTTGTAGGCTATCCTAAGGAAACTAGGGGTTGATTCTTCTATAGTCCTTATGATAACAAAGTATTTGTATCGACAAATGCCACGTTTCTAGAGGAGGACTATATGAGGGAGTTCAAACCTCGGAGTAAGATGTTACTCGAGAAGTTACTTACTAGTTCGACCAGCACACCAATATCGATAAAAGTTGACAAACACATAGCATCTTCGACATCCGAGAGTCAGATGCAAGTTCATCAGAATGATCTACCACCTAGATGCAGTGGGAGGGTTGTACGACAACCTTATCGCTACCTTGGGGTTGGAGAGGCACAAGTTGTCGCATCCAGCGATAGTATAAATGATCCATTGACCTATAATAGTGCAATGGATGATTCTGACAACGAGGAATGGCTCAAAGCCATGAACCTAGAGATGGATTCCATGTACTCCAACTCAGTCTGGGAACTTGTAAACCAACCTAATGGGGTAAAACTCATAGGTTGCAAGTGGATCTACAAGAGGAAGAAGGGATCAGATGGGAAGGTACAGACCTTCAAGGCTAGACTAGTGGCCAAGGGTTATACCCAGAAAGAGGGAGTTGACTATGAGGAAACTTTCTCGCCAGTAGCCATGCTTAAATCTATCCGCACTCTTCTATCCATTGCCGCATATTATGACTATGAAATTTGGCAAATGGATGTCAAGACTGCATTCTTGAATGGTAATCTTGATGAGAGTATCTATATGATACAACCAGAGGGGTTCATCGCCCAAGGTCAAGAGCAAAAGGTTTGCAAGCTGCAAAGGTCCATTTATGGACTCAAGCAGGCATCTCGATCTTGGAATATAAGATTTGATACCATGATCAAGTCTTATGACTTTGAGCAGAATGTTGATGAGCCTTGTGTATACAAGCGCGTCATTGACGGGAAGGTGGTTTTTCTTGTTTTATACGTCGATGATATTTTACTCATTGGGAATGATGTAAAGATATTATTAGACGTGAAAACCTGGCTAGCTAACCAATTTCAAATGACAGATTTGGGAGAGGCTAGTTATGTTCTTGGGATTCGGATACTTTGGGATCGAAAGAAACGACTGTTAGCTATGTCTCAGGCATCCTATATCGACAAGATCCTTGTACGATTTGGGATGCAGGATTCCAAGAAAGGGAATCTGCCTTATCGGCATGGAATTCATTTGTCAAAGGAACAGTCTCCTAAGAGACCTCAAGATGTTGAGGAAATGAGACATATCTCATACGCCTCAGCAGTTGGTAGTCTCATATATGCTATGTTATGCATGAGACCAGACATCTGTTTTGCAGTGGGAGTAGTCAGTAGGTTACAGTCAAACCCAAGATTGGATCACTGGATGGTTGTGAAACATATTCTCAAGTATCATAAGAGAACGGGAGATTATATGCTTGTGTATTCCGGTAAGGATATGATCCTAAGGGGGATATACAGACTCTGATTTTCAGACAGATGTCGATTCCAGGAAATCTACATCTGGATCAGTGTTCACCCTAGGTGGTGAGGCTATAGTATGGCGTAGTATAAAGCAATCTTGTATTGCTGACTCCACCATGGAGGCTGAATATGTAGCAGCTTGTGAAGCAGCTAAGGA
This sequence comes from Zanthoxylum bungeanum, assembly GCA_019454045.1. Classification (NCBI taxonomy): domain Eukaryota; kingdom Viridiplantae; phylum Streptophyta; class Magnoliopsida; order Sapindales; family Rutaceae; genus Zanthoxylum; species Zanthoxylum bungeanum. The sequence continues at coordinate 88,335 of SKCR01027663.1, read as the reverse complement.
AGCAGGCTGGCTCCGTAAATTCTTGGGAGATCTAGAAGTTGTTCCAGATATTGATAGATCACTCACACTCTATTGCGATAATAATGGTGCGGTGGCAAACTCCAAAGAACCAAGAAGCGACAAGAGGGGAAAACATATAGAGAGGAAATTCATAGAAACTTGGTAGATCCAATTACAAAGACCTTGTCGGTTAAAATATTAGAAGGTCACCTAGATGGTCTAGGATTACGTGACATGTCCCATTTGCGCTAGTGCAAGTTGGAGATTATTGGGATGTATGCCCTAGAGCTACATATGATGTAAACGGTTTTATGTGTTTTGAAATAAAACGATACATTATTCATTTATCAAATTGTTTGTTTAATTTTCGCATATTATAAATCATCTTGAATACCCTAGATTACTTATGTGCCTTCAGACTTAGTGTATGAGTGTCATACACAAGAGGATTTAAGTCTAAAGTTAGTAATCTTAAATAGTCCATAGAAAGCAAACAAAGTGGGTACTTTGTTTGTGGTTTATCTATAGCTGCGGTCCATTCTATATTTGTATGGTGATCTTGATCTGGATCGTCCATGTAGAGACAATAGAATGGAGGCACCTTGTATGATGCGATCATATAGGACTGGACCCAGATGGAAATGACATTCTTATAATATCCGTTAAACTAAGAAAGTCATTTCGATCTACTAGATGGTCATATATGAATTGATCTTAATCCTGAGTGTACTACGAACTCCTACATGGGAGGCCATGTCCTTTGATTTACAAAGGTGAGGTTGGTGTAGCAGTCCCGGCCAATAGCTACATATTTTGGGGGCATGGTCTGTTCTGTAGCTGGGAACGTTTTACATAGACATGGAGTTCACTCCTTCTTGCGGGAAGTAGATGAGTATCTTTCTTAAGGGTTTATTCGGTACTTGAACGATTTGAGCGCTCAAGTCTTTCTATTACGAATAGAAAGATTAAAATTCATAATAGTTATGAATAAATCGTTCATTAGAGAATCAATGGTACTTAAGGTAAAAATAATTAGAGGGGTATAACGGACATTATGACCCGACTCTAATTACGAGATACTTGTGAAGGGTCAATTCGTATGTAATGACTATATCGATGGACAACGACTTGGTTCAGCTTAATATATCATCTGCGGCAACGAGAGTGCAGCTTCGGGTTTTTAGTGGAATAACCCGGAGTTAATAATTCAGAATATTTAATTAAGAGCTTAATTAATATTTCGAAATTATTGGAGCTCGGAACCGTAGGTCCATTTGGTCCCCGTGTTAGCTCGATTTACTATAGCGGATTTAATATAATTAGATAGTCCAATTATATACTCACATAAGTATAAATATTATTAATTTGATTAATAATATCATTATGTCACACTTGGAACTTTATGTTAAAGTTTAACATTTGGTCTTATTAATAATTATTGGATAATTATTAATTACACATTATTAAATTATATTAGATATATGATTTAATAAATAAGACTATTATTTTGAGATTCCAAAAGTGTTTTTGGAAAGCTTATTGATAGCTTTGGAAGTTATGAATTTGAAAAGGCTATTATATCTTTAATTTTGTAATTTATTTTTGTCATAATGATGACAATCAATTCTTGATTTATGTTACAAAAATGCAATATTACCTTCACCCTTTTGATTGCTCACTGGCCATTTGGCCATTTGTAATGGCACATTTATGTGCGTGTGATGAATGGATTTGTGGAATGACATTCAGCTACTTTGCTAATCTGATTATTTGGCCATGATGTGTGTACACATGATATTTACGAATTAAAGGAACAAATGAGGTGCAGATCAAAGGTTAATAACGGACAAAGTGCGTGACTGGTTGACGATAATGCATGGGAGTCAAACAGCCGCAAGTCTGTGTGCATTGTGCGTGCATGATTCAAAAGTTGTTCGGATCTGGGATTTTAGGTAAAAAAATTCTGGATACAAAGAAGAAGGGCAGAAAAAAATTTCAAAGTCGATCCCGGGTGCCTTTACCGCTTCCGCTGCACGAGGAAAGCGTTTCCTACAACATAGTCATACTATCAATGGGATTCCGAGGGGTCTATCCAGAGCGAAGCTGTTCCCGTACCATCGGTAAACACAACCTCCTATCGTACTTGCATAAGTATCCAATACTTAAATATATGAGAACTATGCCGTTATGCTCCCACAACGCGCACAAGTGCAATACAAGTCTATTCCGCATTATCGATGTCTAGTCTCGATATCTTATAATCCGGAACTAATCATAATGACTTTTATCATTTATATATTCAAGTAATCTAATTACAAAATGATAAAATAGCAATTTCCATTGTCACTTAGTTAATTTGTACAAAAACCACAATGTCTTTTACAAATAGTGATGATATGGGTCATAATTGTCTAACAACCAGAACTAGTAGAAAAGAAGAGTGTAATAAGACTAGATTAGAATGAAATGCTGAGCAGGCCTAAGCAAAATTTCTTTTCCCCAAGCGAGATTTCCTTACTTCCCAGAAATTCTTCCAAAAGTTGACCAGATAATTCTCGAACTTCTTGATTAGATAGTGGGTTCCCCGAATAACCGAGAACAACTATAAAACAGAAGAAGTAAGAAATCAGGAATTTCGTCAAGGCTCCTAATAGATTAGTGATGTTATAAAGATAGAGAAATTTTAGATTATCCAAACTCAGACCCGTGGGCAAATAAGATGAATGGCAATAGAAGCAACAGTTAGTTACCCTAGCCAAGGAATCCAAAAGATAAGGCCTCGACCTATCTAGATCCTCACTCCACCGAGATACTAGTTAAGGAAGTTATCCTGACATAGTCTATCTCATACCTATCCTACATGAGTGATAGACTCTGTTAGGACATAAAGTGCTAGAACAAGGAAGAAGCCCCCCGAGATATAAAGAAAATGACCAATGAGATACAAGCAGCTCCTATCAACATGAGTATAAGCGACCGTAAGAAAACCCAACGTGGGTCCTTTTGAGAAATGAAAGGACCTTTAGAGGCAGACCACCTAGAAGAAGGATCAAGGAAGTTTCGAGGATATAAAGAAGAAAATCGAAGGTAGTACAATGATTAAGGTAAGTCAGAATGAGGCTTGGTAGAATAGTAGAAGTTCATAAATAGACCAAATGTGATAGAACCCACAAATAAACCGAGTCAGTAGAGATCCGTAGAAGAATATAAAAATAGACCTATGAAGTTGGAGATACTTAAGAAGTGATAAGAGTACCAGTATGGACAATAGAATAAAAGGATCAAAACAAGGTTAATAACAAAAAATAGAAGTTGAGATCTAAAGAAACAAATAGATGAATGATCTACCGTTAGTTTTAGTTGCAATGAGTAAAGTAAGGAAATATGATATGCAATGGTATAAGAAATGCGATGAGCAACAACGAAATTCAGTGTATTCGGGCGCGAAGATGATTTAACAAGGAAATAATATAGTGATGGAGCCATGATAATGGTAGGACCCTAAATCCTAGTAAAGAAAATGACCAGTAAAAGAGAGTAATTGATAGATTAGATAAACCACGAGATGTCTCGACAATTAGGTCGATGAACCCAAAGAATTATAGACAAGAAAATTGAAAAATGGAAGGTTTAATACTACAATTAGATTGAGCTAAGTGCGAAAACATTCATAGAAACAAAGAATCCCTAAGAAAGTAAAGAAATTATGAGTACAAAAGATTATGGAGAACAAAGCATATTAGAGAGTAGTGTATGGATCAAAGATTTAGTATAAAATGACCTTAGTAATTGAAGTAAATAGAGTTTTCAAGGGAGTAAATGAGTAAAAAGTTGAGGAACTAAGATAAGAAAGAAACCTCCATAGCAGAATAAGCCCCTTAGGAAAGATAGCAAATAGATTATAGTAGTACCCAGAGAAAGAACGTAGTAACTGCAGAGAGTTAAACAATAGGAAGGGGTAAAGAGACAGTATAAGGAACTTGTTAGAAAGTATGTGTCACCGAAATACCATAACAAAAGGATCTCAAGACTAGTTCCACCTTTTCCCAACCCTCAATTGATACCAATAACAAAGATGGACCTGAACCGTAACCTTGAGATACTCCAGAAGCAAATATAAGCATAGTGATAGATGAACGAAACATACGACTCTTAAGAACAACATCAAATCAGAATAAAAAGGAAGGAAAAAGGTAGCCTAAGCAAGAGATTTAAAGTGAAACTATTAGACATGGTAGCAAAGAGAATGAGTACTAGATAAGTATACAAGAGATATAACCCATAGTAGATTGAGTAATAGAACGAAGTAGAAGACTAAATAAAAAGGATAGCTAATATAAATACTGAAAGCGAATTGTCAAGGCGCAACAACAAATAAGAAATGATATACTAAGAAAATATTGACAGCAGTGTAGTATGATATAGAACTAAGAAAATAAGATTACCATAGTGTGAAAATCAACAAAAAGAAGACACTTTAGCATGCAATCAAGTATAGAAGACGAGTTGATATAAAAGAATAGTAAAGAAAGATCATAGAGATGAGATCTACAGTTATAGTCAAAGAATGAACAAGTGAAGCTATTGAGAGTCACAAAAGAAGTTGTTAAGTTGGAACAGTACCAAAATAAAGTAGTAGTCAAGTAATAAACGATATTTCAAGAAACCAAAGTCTGAAGAGATGATAATTTCGTAAAGGAAGAAGATATTCCCCAAGTAAAAAGGCAGAAACATAGACCAAGAAAGCTCTTAGTAGATAGTAGAATGAAATGAAGGATGAAAAGAATACTAAGGAAAGTTTAGAGAGTGGAATTGTAAAGGTGCAATAGCGATAGGAAAGAATACATAAAAGGTTACAGTAAGTAATAACAAGAAAAAATTTTGATTGAGTAATCATATAAGGTACCCCAGCCCTAGCTTAAGACGACCAAACCACTATGGGTTTGGGATGGTTTAGCCGCGGGTATGGGTGGTTTGGTGGATTCGTATCATAGTACGAAAATGAAGGAATATGATAGTGCGAAGTTTTTATTGCCATAGAGATGGATTCTCGAATTATGAATAATGACAAGAATGTGAGTAATTATTTTGGTAAGCAAGTACGAAAAGATATAAGCATTAACCAGGATCAAACCGAGAGGTACCACTAAGAAGTTGTCCATGGGTAACACTTTAGGTTCAAGTGGTGTTAATAAAAAATATTAGTAAGTTAGAAAAACCCTAAGTCCCTTATGTTGGACAATTATGACCCATAGCGTCACTATTTGTAAAAGACATTGTGGTTTTTGTACAAATTAACTAGGTGACAATGGAAATTGCATTTTATCATTTCGTAATTAGATTACTTTAATATATAAATGATAAAAGTCCTTATGATTAGTTTCGGATTATAAGATATGAGACAATATCAATTCATAACGGTTTAATCATTAAATATCCCTAGTCGTAGTATTATCGAGACTGGACATCGATAATGCAGAATAGACTAGTATTGCACTTGTTTGTGTTACGGAAGCGTAACATCATAGTTCTCATATATTTAAGTATTGGATACTTATGCAAGTGTGATAGGAGGTTGTGTTTACCGATAGTACGGAAACAGCTTCGCTCTGGATAGACCCATCAGAATCTCATTGGTAGTATGACTATGTGTCTATGGGAATCCGATTCAGGGTAGGTGTATTTGGTCTTAACCTGAGACTTGCATCGCTAGTACTTGCGATAATCAATACACTTTGGTTTTGGTCGTCCGGGACTTTAACAAGTTCTGTGTACGCCTCTTATAGGTTTATTGAGAATCGTAGTGTATTGGGTGTGATGTCAAGAAGGAAGTATCACTTCATTCATATGGAGATGATGATCACACATGGATACAGAACTGATACTCAAATGGGTTGCAACCATCGGGATAATATGACATGGTCATGATTATCCGATTAAAGAGACTAGTTGCTTGTGATCCGATATATGCTTCGTACGGGGCAGACACTATTCCAGCCTCAGGCCTATCATGTGACATCCGATACTGGATTGCAATACACAATACTACGTATACTACGCCTGACAAAGATTATAGATTCCTTTAAGAATATTTATGGAGAATTGGGTAGGCACGGTGCTTTGCTAGAAGCCAACCATGTCTTGTAAATTGGTAAAAACGTGGTACGAGGTACTCACGTATTCGGATAGTCCGACGACCAAATTTACTGCCAACATATCCAGGGATCTCATGGGTCGCTTCCCGAAGATTCACCGATGACATATGATTCGAACATAATTAAGCTAGGATTAATTACGAAGAGATTTTATATGGGATAAAATACTATTAGAAGAGAGAGAACGATTAATTTGGAATTAATCGATAAAATATTATATTCGATATATTAAATGAAATTAGATTTCATAACAGAATTAAAATTAGATTTTAATTCTGGTGAACGAATTAATTTTGAATTAATTCGCGAGCGACGTGAATAGTAATTTTGCTAGGCATAATCATTTAATTAAATTTGATTTAATTTCGCTGCAATGGAAAATTCGTTAATTCGGAATTAACGAACCCGAGCCCGGAATGTGTTTGCAGGCCCACTCGGATTTTGAATTAAAGTGGGGCCCACAAGTCACATCGCAAGTCACTTTAGTGATGGAAGTCTTGTCACTTTTTGTGATTGACATCTAGTCACTATTGGTGATGGGAGTAGTTGGAAGCATTTATTGCTTTTTCCCTCCAAATTTGCTTTATCCTTTTTGGAAAATGATATACCAAATTTTGGCTTTGACTTTTCATAAGTGAAATTGATTTTAGAAATCAAATATATCAAAAAGCCAAAAGCTCTCTTCTTTCCTCCTTTGGCCGAACTTCACAAGGCATTTTAGGGAAAATTTTGTTGCAATTTTTTCCAAAGCTAGCACTTAAAGAATCATTCTAAGGTGATAGGGAAACCATTCCCAAGAGCTTGGAATTCATCTCAAAGCTTGCAGCTTCAACAAACAACTTCAAAAGAGAAGATCTTGGAGCACTTCTCAAAGGAAAAATTTTGTTATCAACACACCATCTCTTCCGATCTTTGTAAGTATGTTTCCGCCATTCTTACTTTAAGTATTCACATTATTTCATGCTTTAAATGTTCTTGGAATGATCTTAGAGACCAACAATGGTATCATGAGCCTTATTGAGCATGAAATTGAATTTAGGGTTTATAATCTTGATTTGGGTATTTTTGATTTGAGCATGTTTTGATCAAATTGTTTGTTTGAGTATGCTTATATATTGATAACTTAGAGTTATGCATGATCAATTTGATGAAAAATTAATTGGATTAATTTTCCCCAAATTTTGAGGCTTGGCCGAATCATGTAACCCTTTGGAGCTCATAGTGATTTTTTGATTTTAGATCATTAGATGTGTTTAAAATACATGGACATATTAGTTTGTGATTTAATTGGATTGAAATCAAAATTGATATAAAAATTCTGTAATTGCCGTGAGCTTATGGAAGCATGAATGACTTGATTTTGTTTCAATAATGTTGGACATATATTGATTATAATAAAGCATGATTAATTGATTAAATTAGTATTTTGGAAATAATAATTTAAATAATTAATTATGGCTAAACACTTCAATTAATTAAATTATGAAATTTGAAATATTAGAATTTAATTAATTGGGCTTAATTTGGAATTGTTGTATTTGGCCCTAAAGGGCTTGGTTGGGCCAAGTTGGTTTAGGACAATTGGATTAGATCCAAATTGGGCCTAAACCATTCCATTAAGTCCAAATATAACAAATGGGCCTTTAAATATTTAATTGGGCCTAATGGGCCCAAATTGATTTCTTGGCAAATAGGGTGATTCCTTAATTGGGCCTTGGTATTTGGGTTTGACCCATATTTGTAACATCCCGCCTAGGCCAGGATGCTACCGGCAGGAGACAGGAAAACCCATCTCCATAAGCCTCTGATTCTAACGAAATTTCGGCATGATGTATGCAGAACATCATGCAACCTGGCTTATAGCCAGCATCCAAATACAACAAAAACACAACAATCTCGGCCTCAGGCCGGTAACTCAACATCAATGCATTCATCTACAAGGCCTCAAGCCTGAACTCAAAGAACAAATGTAAATATTTGGCCTCCAGCCAGAACTCAAAATTTAAAACTATGCTATTACATTACTTATACAAATGAAATACAAATGCAATTGCAAATACGAAACAAGGAGTCGTGATGACCCAACTCGACCCAGGACTCTCTTGACTGCAGATTGGGGCGATCCACTGTCTTCAAAGTCTTCACCAAACTTCTGCTACTGACCTGCAAAACTACAACTGAAAAGGTGTGAGTCATATTGACTCAGTAAGAAATCATGCAATTGTTTATAAGGTTTGAATTATTTGACTATTTCTTGACCATTTAACAAACCTATTACTTTAGCTGATCGTCAGGTGCAACTCTCATTTATTATATACTTTACCAAACATCTGAAAACTATAGGTAACTATATAATTATTAAATGTCTAAGTTACAGTTTTATAAGACTCATCAGGCTTTTGCTGCGCTACACAAATTCTTACTCACTTCCTATACTCCTCACTAATCTGGCTCAGATATTTATCATAACTTTCTTTCTTTCATTATATTGAAATGTCATCAAATCGGACAATCTATAACTTTATTTCTGTAACTCTCTAATCTACTATCATTACCCACCATCCACGTATCTATACATATGTTATCATGTCATCATGTTTTAGCATCAATTCAATATGTTCTTTCTAAGTAATCATACGACTCATAATCATCATTAACATATATACCTTGAATTAAATCATGCTATGCACAAGGTTAACCATACACTTATAAATATGCAATCATATAATCATAAGCTATCATCTTACCAATTGTTCATCCCATGTGAATATATGCTACACACAGGCATCAAATCACAATTATATAGATATATCTGTAATCATACTGTCATGTTTCCATGTCAACTATATGCATCTCAGATGAATTACTAGCATATATACTTTATATGCACACCGTGTATGCTATATAAAAACTTTAACATGTTATGCTTTTTAGAAGATACTATTGAAAACTCTTTCTGAAAAAAAAACTATCATCTCAAAGTTTCTTTCTGAAAACTCTATTTCTAAAACTTCATCATTCTAGAAACTGTCTTTTAAAAAAATGGTTTATAAAAACTCTTATTTAAAATCTGATTTCTGAAGTCTGAGTCTTGAAAATCTGAAAAACTTTATACTGAAGATCTGAAAACTACAAGATGAAAATACTTGATGCCCAGGACAACAGCTCAACTGCGGCATCTCTGAAAACTGAAAATCAAAATCTGAAAACTATTTCTGAAAATCGTGTACTGAAAATCTAAAAACTGAAAACTGCTCTGCACCCAGGACCATAACTCAACTGGGTGTACTCGATGCCCAGGACCATAACTCAATGGCGGCATCTCTGAGGCTGGTGGTGCCCTACGTCCAGGACAAATACTCAACTGCAACGTAGAGCTCTACACCCAGGACCATAACTCAACTGGGTGTAGCCACCACTAGGGACCAGGTACACGATCCTAAGCCGCCATCTTGGCCCTACATGTGCACATGTTCTCTGTATCCGTCAATTCCAACTGTATCTCAAGTTACATACTGGGGGTGAGGTTTTACCTCATGCCCCGAAAACCATAAAACCATGATATAAATCCCAAAACTATATAAACTTTTCTAAAAACCTCTCTTTTAAAATTTCTGTTACTTTTCTGTAAAACCTTTTGAATTTCAAAACTTTTCTCGTTTTAGCATGTATGTAAATGGATATGATCATGCACTCCTTTAATCTAATGACTTATGCATGCTCATTTCTAATACATATTTTTACTCTAGTCATGCTCAATAATATATTTATTCCATACCACTACATATGTTTATGCATATGTTCATGCACGTGTTTATGCATATATACAAAGAAATGAACTATGTATTCTATTCTTTATATGCTTACCTCTATATCTTACCTTTCTGATGGCTCACAAAACAATATAATGCATGATTAATATTCATACGCACACACTCAATCATTATAAATAAATACATGACTTAATATATAAAAAGCTTACTTATTCATTCATTTCCATTACTCTTTAATCCTTTTTAAACATACCAGAACATCTATCTCTGCAATAAGCTCATCTAGACATTTTCTAAAATTATTAATTATGCTTAATCGGATACATACAAACAATATATATACATGTACTTACTATTTCTCCATGTAACCTACATAGTTTTGCTTATACGTGTCTACGTTCGTATTCTTGTTTTTGTATCATTCTACATACACTGAACATATATAGTTACTTCCTTACGATTATTATTCTTTAAGCTTTAGTCCCATTCCCTATGGTGTAGTTTCTACATCCCCCAAACCCAAGTTTCACTAAATTATATTCATAAACATTACCTTATTTGTATGCTCTGTCTATATATATAAATACTGGTCTTTGCCTACATAAGCATCTCTTTACTTCTATATGCTCATACGTCTGCTTATTTATGCTACATTCATCTTTATATATATGTATATACATAGGTTTCATGTTTATAACTATATACAACTTTATTTTATTACTACTTTCAAACAACGATAAATTTCTTAAGTACCCAAGGCACGAGTTACTTACATGGCTAAGCGAATGCCCGCAATCCGGGTCATATCTGTCAAAACAAATCACAATGCAAGGTTAGTACCGCTATTTGTGAAACTTCCAACCTATCTAAAACAACTACGGGTTTCCCCGGAACACCCGAATCATCTCTGATACTACGGTCTAAGCTTCATTACTCTAATACATTCTACAAGGCCTCAGGCCTGAACTCAAAGAACAAATGTAAATATTTGGCCTCCAGCCAGAACTCAAAATTTAAAACTATGCTATTACATTACTTATACAAATGAAATACAAATGCAATTGCAAATACGAAACAAGGAGTCGTGATGACCCAACTCGACCCAGGACTCTATTGACTGCAGATTGGGGCGATCCACTGTCTTCAAAGTCTTCACCAAACTTCTGCTACTGACCTGCAAAAATACAACTGAAAAGGTGTGAGTCATATTGACTCAGTAAGAAATCATGCAATTGTTTATAAGGTTTGAATTATTTGACTATTTCTTGACCATTTCACAAACCTATTACTTTAGCTGATCGTCAGGTGCAACTCTCATTTATTATATACTTTACCAAACATCTGAAAACTATAGGTAACTATATAATTATTAAATGTCTAAGTTACAGTTTTATAAGACTCATCAGGCTTTTGCTGCGCTACACAAATTCTTACTCACTTCCTATACTCCTCACTAATCTGGCTCAGATATTTATCATAACTTTCTTTCTTTCATTATATTGAAATGTCATCAAATCGGACAATCTATAACTTTATTTCTGTAACTCTCTAATCTACTATCACTACCCACCATCCACGTATCTATACATATGTTATCATGTCATCATGTTTTAGCATCAATTCAATATGTTCTTTCTAAGTAATCATACGACTCATAATCATCATTAACATATATACCTTTGAATTAAATCATGCTATGCACAAGGTTAACCATACACTTATAAATATGCAATCATATAATCATAAGCTATCATCTTACCAATTGTTCATCCCATGTGAATATATGCTACACACAGGCATCAAATCACAATTATATAGATATATCTGTAATCATACTGTCATGCTTCCATGTCAACTATATGCATCTCAGATGAATTACTAGCATATATACTTTATATGCAAACCGTGTATGCTATATAAAAACTTTAACATGTTATGCTTTTTAGAAGATACTATTGAAAACTCTTTCTGAAAAAAAACAATCATCTCAAAGTTTCTTTCTGAAAACTCTGTTTCTAAAACTTCATCATTATAGAAACTGTCTTTTAAAAAAATGGTTTATAAAAACTCTTATTTAAAATCTGATTTCTGAAGTCTGAGTCTTGAAAATCTGAAAAACTTTATACTGAAGATCTGAAAACTACAAGATGAAAATATTGGATGCCCAGGACAACAGCTCAACTGCGGCATCTCTGAAAACTGAAAATCAAAATCTGAAAACTGTTTCTGAAAACCGTGTACTGAAAATCTAAAAACTGAAAACTGCTCTGCACCCAGGACCATAACTCAACTGCGGCATCTCTGAGGCTGGTGGTGCCCTACGTCCAGGACAAATACTCAACTGCAACGTAGAGCTCTACACCCAGGACCATAACTCAACTGGGTGTAGCCACCACTAGGGACCAGGTACACGATCCTAAGTCGCCATCCTGGCCCTACATGTGCACATGTTCTCTGTATCCGTCAATTCCAACTGTATCTCAAGTTACATACTGGGGGTGAGGTTTTACCTCATGCCCCGAAAACCATAAAACCATGATATAAATCCCAAAACTATATAAACTTTTCTAAAAACCTCTCTTTTAAAATTTCTGTTACTTTTCTGTAAAACCTTTTGAATTTCAAAACTTTTCTCGTTTTAGCATGTATGTAAATGGATATGATCATGCACTCCTTTAATCTAATTACTTATGCATGCTCATTTCTAATACATATTTTTACTCTAGTCATGCTCAATAATATATTTATTCCATACCACTACATATGTTTATGCATATGTTCATGCACGTGTTTATGCATATATACAAAGAAATGAACTATGTATTCTATTCTTTATATGCTTACCTCTATAACTTACCTTTCTGATGGCTCACAAAACAATATAATGCATGATTAATATTCATACGCACACACTCAATCATTATAAATAAATACATGACTTAATATATAAAAAGCTTACTTATTCATTCATTTCCATTACTCTTTAATCCTTTTTAAACATGCCAGAACATCTATCTCTGCAATAAGCTCATCTAGACATTTTCTAAAATTATTAATTATGCTTAATCGGATACATACAAACAATATATATACATGTACTTACTATTTCTCCATGTAACCTACATAGTTTTGCTTATACGTGTCTACGTTCGTATTCTTGTTTTTGTATCATTCTACATACACTGAACATATATAGTTACTTCCTTACGATTATTATTCTTTAAGCTTTAGTCCCATTCCCTAGGGTGTAGTTTCTACATCCCCCAAACCCAAGTTTCACTAAATTATATTCATAAACATTACCTTATTTGTATGCTCTGTCTATATATATAAATACTGGTCTTTGCCTACATAAGCATCTCTTTACTTCTATATGCTCATACGTCTGCTTATTTCTGCTATATTCATCTTTATATATATGTATATACATAGGTTTCATGTTTATAACTATATACAACTTTATTTTATTACTACTTTCAAACAACGATAAATTTCTTAAGTACCCAAGGCACGAGTTACTTACCTGGCTAAGCGAATGCCCGCAATCCGGGTCCGATCTGTCAAAACAAATCACAACGCAAGGTTAGTACCGCTATTTGCGGAACTTCCAACCTATCTAAAACAACTACGGGTTTCCCCGGAACACCCGAATCATCTCTGATACTACGATCTAAGCTTCATTACTCTAATTCATTCTTACATGCTATTCTAAATTAGCTAGATGGGTCATATTCTCATTTTACGCGTGTGCGGCAAAACTTGCGGAAAAGTTTCCGCAAACGCTACGGAATGATCTCGAACCCTCCGAACTAATCCAAAATTACCTAATTACCCTCGCAATACCATATTTACATCATAACTATGTTTACGATCAACTACGCTCATTCGCGCGAGAAATTCCGTTTTATCGAAATCTCGCTATATCTACCGGATCGGTCATATCTCATCCGATTCCTCCCGGATTCTACCACATTTATCATTTTAACATATTAAATCATATTCAATTCATATCAAGGTAATTTGCTAAACTACGGAACTACCGGAAATATCCGAATATAAATCGATACACTTTGAAATATCAAATTTTGAACGGAAAGTCGTACCGAAATGCCGAGGCCATATCCGGACTCCCAACGGCCATACGAACGCGCTGGTGTCGACGGAATTCCGATCGGAGCTACTGTTCATCGTGGGTTTACTGTTCACCGCGGCTTTCTTCCTCGTTTCGCGTGCAATCGGTCGTTTTTCGGTGAAATCAACCCCGCACACTCGTAGTACTCGTCGAGGGCTTCGATTTGGCGGGTGGCACGGCTCGTGAAATGAACCGACGAGCCGGAACCAACTCACCCACGTCGCGCTACTTTCTCCTTCGTTTTCTGCCGTTCGCTGGCGATCTAGCTCCACCGCCGGCCACCATCAGCTGCACGGTGGCCGAGCACTTCAATCCCGACCGTCGCGCCGGCCGGCTGTGGCCGGCGCGACCAAGGGTTCCCCAAAACGGTAATAGGGGTCGGGTGGAGGAAATGGGTGACTTTTGCCATTTTCTTGATTTCTTAAAACTAAAGGGATTTATATACTAGGCTGGAAAATATCATGTAAGCCCTCGCGAAAACTACAAATCAGCCCCTATTCTGGAACCTTCTAGAATATCGCAATTTCGGAGCCCTTCTGATGCGATTTTCGAAAAGTGTTCAACACGAAAGTTGTTCGTCTCGGAAAACGAGTCCGATGGTCCAAAAATCAGCTCAATCAGAGTTCGTTTGCTCTCTTCGTGACCAAAACCGTAAACTTTACGCGTTTTCCAAAAATCACGTATCTAACTTTTGATCCCACGCGTTTTCCAACGCGACGACTAATCAAAAATAATTATTCCAACTCATGTAACATCACTTAAGCTCTTATTCTTCATCATCTTCATGCTCCGAGACTAAAACATCTGCCCGGGAATCTTCTAGAACAATCCTGAAAATCTGGGATGTTACAATATTGACCAAAGCCTATGCCTTAAGAAATTAATTGAAAGCCCATTGGACTTTAATTAAATGAACATTGGATGTTAATTGGGCTTTGAGACCCATTAAGATTAGATTTAGAATCTAAATCGTAAAGGCGCATTAAAAGTGTAATTATTTAATTTGGAATTAAATATAAATTAGTATTGAATACAAATTAAATTGGATTTAAAATTGTAGTTCAATATAATTCAAGAATTCGTACTTTGAGTACTTATTCTTAAACGAGTTGGACTCGCGCAAATCAAATCGTTGTTTGAACATTGGATGATCACTTAATTCAAAGATTAATTAATTGGATTAGATTGATTGAATAACATGCTTTGTGTGAATACATGGATGTGTTGTATGAATAATGTATATCGGATGGATATTAGAAGGGAAATGGCAATTTTGGAAATTATTGTAATAAATTTAGAATTTATTAAATTGGGCCTGCGTGTCCAGCCTTTATCTCTCGATTATTTGTAATTCTCTTCTCACCTAATTCCCCTCAATGTTAATGAGGTTTCTTTAATTGTATTATGTAATTGGGTAGAAGTTAGAATAGTGCTAGCCGGGGAGAGGAAATTGAGTGATTTGTTATAGGAATAATTTGTGAGATATCCATCCACATATCATTATTAATTTATTTACCGCACTTTATTATGCTTTTAGAATGCATGCTTAAGGGTGTATGATGAGACCTAATCAAAGATAATAAATTGGTTGCCAATTTACGCGAAAAACCCTCAACAAATATTAAGCGTTTTCCTTCCATTGAGTGATTCATTCTCAAGATCCAAGAATGGCACTGGTTTGTTGGCCAAAGTCAAGACCTTTGTCCATCGCGGATGTGTTTGAATCATGAAGGCTTTGTTCCATATCGTATGTCTTGTCCAAGTTGTGATTTGTTGGCCAAAATCATGATCACTTCTTGTCCATCAACATCGATTACGAAGCTTTCCAAAGTCAATGGGTCCCGCTTAACTGGAATCATTACGCTTGTTGTGCCAAAGCCAATGCTTAGTTGATTCAGAGGAAAAGGTTAGGAAAATATATTGGATATATTGGCATATATATTGTATATATGTTTCGAAATTGGATAAGATCCAATTGATCTTAGAGATCTACCTAGTTAAATATCATACAGCTTGTTGGCCAAAGTCAAGGTTGTGTGTTATTTAACAGGATCCTAGCCCACTAGGAAACGAGGTTTCTCGAGTACTCAACAGAGGGTTGGAGGCTCGCCGAAAAATAGTGGGAGGCTAGTATTGAATTTGCAATTGCGTTTAAATACTTGGCTTTACGCGCTTTCAAATTATTTCATCACTTATATTTATTAGTTGGACTAATATTTTATTATTTTTCTTGTAACAGTTGGACTGTACCTATACATCGTTAATTGAATAGTTTGACTATTGCAATTAAGATGACATGAAAGTTGAGCATTAGAGACATTATCATGGGCGACAATGTCTTTAATGGCGCGAACTTTCAAGACTGGGACATGAATCTCAGGATTGTCCTAGGATCCGAGAAGTTGCTCTATACTATAGAGAGACCTCATGGGCCAAAGCCCGGACCTGGGCAGCTGCTTGAGCTAAAGCTTTGGAAGACTCATAGCGATGACAACTCGACTGCTTAATCCGTAATGATTGCTGCTATGATTCCATAATTCCGTCGTCGGAACAAGGGATTGGATCCCTATGAGATGATGGCGAAGTTGCATGATCTTAATCGATCTAATCTTAGATCGCAGAGATATGAGTTGCAGAAGAAGCTCTTTCGCGCTCGCATGTCAGAGGGTACATCTGTCGAGCACCATGTGTCATAGATGATTGCTGACATTGAACAGCTGGGACAGCTGGGCATAGTCTTCGAGGCTGAGACTTCTATAGATTTGATCTTACAGTCTCTCCTCGACAGCTGGAGTGGGTTCATCATGACCTACAATATGATGAACCAAGACCAAACTCTTGGAGAGTTAATGTCAACACTGCGTGAAGCAGAGAAATAGCTCCTAAAGGGCAAGAAGCACGAGGCGCACTTCGCTTCAACATCTCAGTCTTCGATGGCTTAGCCTAAGGCGACTGGTGGTGTAAAGAATAAGAAGAAGAAGAATGGCAAGGCCAATTCGTCAAGACCTTCTGGGAAGGGTAAGGACAAATCCCAAGATGTATGGCTGCAGTGCGGCAAGCGGGTGTAGGGTTTTCTAGGTCAAACCAAGATCAATTACGCATATGAAATGTGTGAATACGCAAAGTAAGATGGCGGAAATACTCACTTTGATCGGCTAAGTGGATTTGTAGACAACAAAAATTTGCTCCTTGAGTTTCGGCCAAGCCCTTGTTTTTGTTGTATGTTGAGCTTCCAAGCTTTCCTCTTTGAAATGTTGAATCCAAGCTCCAAGCTTTGATTTGAGATTCCAAGCTCAAAGGTTGGTTTCCCTAACACCTTTGAATGACTTCTTGTGAGTGATAGCTCTAAGAAAAAAATTGCAACAATTCTTTCTTGCTTTGTGAAGAATTCGGCCAAGCCAAATCCAAGGGACAGAGATGGCCAAGTTTCAGCCAAGAGAGAGATATGAGAAGAAATTTTGTGTTTTTGTGTATTTGTTTCTAAAACAAATATTACATGTGCCAAAAAGACTCTCAAACTTTTGTATATCCTTTTCCAAAAGGGCTAAAACAATTTGGAGGGAAAAATTGCATTAATTGTTCCCAACAACTCCCTTCACCAAAAAGTGACTTGCATCACATCACTGAAAGTTGATGTGACTTCCATCACAAAAGGTGACTTGCGATGTGACTTGAGAGCCCCACTTGATTCAAAATCCGAGTGGGCCCGCAACACATCATGGGCTCGGGTTCGCTAATTCCGAATTAACGATTTTTTCATTGCGAAGTAATTAAATCAAATTTAATTAAATAATTATTCCTAGCAAAATTACTATTCACGTCGCTTGCGAATTAATTCTAAATTAACTCGTTCGCCCGAATTAAAATCTAATTTTAATTCCGCGTCGAAATCTAATTTCATATCATATATCGAATATATTATTTATCGATTAATTCCAAATTAATCGTTCTCTCTCTTCAAATAGTATTTTATCCCAGATAAAATATCTCCGTAATTAATCCTCGATTAATTTTCTCTCTCTTATAATTAATCCCAGATTAATTATGTTCGAGTCATACGTCATCGGTGAATCTTCGGGAAGCGACCCATGAGATCCATGGATATGTTGGCAGTAAATATGGTCATCGGAGTATCTGAATACGTGCGTACCTAGTACCACGTTCTTACCGATTTACAAGACATGGTTGGCTCCTAGCAAAGCACCGTGCCTACCCAATTCTCCAGAAATATTCTTAAAGGAATACATAATCTATGCCAGACGTAGTATATGTAGTATTGCGTATTGCGATCCAGTATCGGATGTCACATGCTAGGTCTGGGGCTGGAATTGTGTCTGCCCCGTACGAAGCATATATCGGATCTCTGGTAACTAGTCTCTATAATCAGATAAGCATGACCTAGTCATATTATCCCGATGACTGCAGTACATAAGGGTACTAGTTCTGTATCCTACGTGATCATCATCTCCATATGACTGGAGTGATACTTCCATCTTGACATCACACCCAATACACTACGATTCTCAATATACCCAGAAGAGGCGTACACAGAACCTGTTAAAGCCCCGGACGACCAAAACCAAAGTATATTGATTATCACAAGTATTATGGATGTAAGTATCAGGTTAAAACCAAATACACCTACCCTGATTCGGACTTCCATAGACACATAGTCATACTACCAATGGAATTATGAGGGGTCTATCCAGAGCGAAGCTGTTTCCGTACCATCGGTAAACACAACCTTCTATCACACTTGCATAAGTATCCAATACTTAAATATATGAGAACTATGTCGTTATGCTCCCACAACGCGCACAAGTGCAATACTAGTCTATTCCGCATTATCGATGTCCAATCTCGATAATACTATGACTAGGGATATTTTAATGATTAAACCTTAGTGGATTAATATTGTCTCATATCGTTTTAATCTGGAACTAATCATATGGACTTTTATCATTTATGTATCTTTGTAATCCAATTACAAATGATAAAAGAGCAATTTCCTTTGTCACATAGTTAATTTGTACAACAACATCATGTTCTGTACAAATAGTGATGCTATGGGTCATAATTGTCCAACAATCTCCCACTTGGCCTATAGCCAATCACTCAAGTGTCCTACACTTGAATTATGTACTGGTCGCTCAAACTTCTGCTGAGAAACTACTTTCGTCAGCGGATTTGCATTGTTATCATCTGATGTGATTTATTCGATCATCACATCACCACGATGTATGATTTGACGAATCAGATGAAATAATTGAAGTATATCTTTGGATAGTTGATGAGACCATTAATTCTTTAGCCTGTGTTTTAGCCTAGCTCAGCCGCTAACAGAACTACACCTAATCTAATTAAGATTATTATAGATCCAAAACGCTTCTATTGTTGCCTCAACTGCACCAATATTCCTCTTTTGTTGTTTATTCGACAACAGTATCTTGCTTGGAAGATTTCCAGCTCACTGTTCCGTTATTCAAACTATATAGTACCCTTATTACGACTTATAGTCATTTTTGTCAGTTTGGAAACTTGCAGCAGTGATCCCAGTCACTTCAAGTTCTCATTCTCCATAGCTTAAAAAAGTATCCTCAGTTCATCTAAGATACTGAAGGATGTTCTTAACATCAATCTAGTGACTATCACTTGGATTGGCCTGATTGTGACTCCATATTCTTAAAGCCTATGAGACACCAGGTCGCGTACATATATTTCAATGTATGAGTTCTCGGAGAGTGCCAACAATATTTAGATCTATCCCAGTAGATCCTTATTCTTAGAATAAAGGTTGTCTCTCCCAAGTATTCTACGGAGAATTTTCATGAAAGCCAAGCTTTCACCGATTGTATTATGGGAATATCATTTCCAAGAAATGATATATCATCATTATTTAGGACAATCAATATCAGTGCACTCCCACTAACCTCCTTATATACACAAGAATTATTTTCGTGTTGAATTAAATCATATACCATTATGATTACATCAAAACGATAGTTCCAAGAACGCAATGCTTGCTTCAATCCATAAATGGATCGATTTAACTTGCAAACCTTGTTTGCTTGTTTTAGTATGACAAAACCGTCAGGATGTTGTAAACATCTTCCAAAAGGTTTCCGTTTAAGGAAAGTGATTTTGACGTTCAGCTGCCATATTTCATAAATGAAACATGCAGGATTAGCAAGCATTATCCAAATGGATTTAACCATGGCAATGAGTAAAAGGTTTCGTCATAATCGACACAATGTTGATAACGACACCTTTTCGCTACAAGCCTAGCTTTGTACATTGGTATGTTGACATCCATGTATGTCTTTCTTGAAGACTTATATAGTACCAATAGGCACAATGCCTTCCGGTACATCAACCGGTGTCTAAACTTGGTTGGTATACATGGAATCCATTTTGGACATCATGTCACTTTGCCATAATAGGGAGTCGATACCTTGTATCACTTCCTCATACGTAGTCGGTTTGTCTTCCTCAATAAGATTGACATCTTTACGAGGTGAGATCAGAAACCCATACCTCCCAGGTTATTTTCTGACTCTCTCCGACTTGCGCGGTTCTTGTGTATTTGAAGATTATGGTACAGTTTCATCCCTGATGAACTATTTTTGTTCCGTTAAGGAATCGGTGCCTGGAATAGTATTACTATGATTTTCATCGAGTTTTACTTTCCTCCCACTTACCACTGCATATAGGTATTCCTCTTAGGAAAACCGCATGGCGAGCAACAATTAAATTGTTCTCTTGTGAGTTGTATAAGTACTATACTTTGGTTACCCTATGATAACCTACAATTTAGGCACTTATCCGATTTGGGTTCTAGTTTGGTATCATCCAAACATATGCCCAACATTCCCAAATCTCCAGGAATGAGAAAACCCGGTTTCTTTCATGTTCATATATAATATGAAGTCTGTCTAACAGATTTTCATGGAACCTTATTCAAAATAATTTTTGCACTGATTAATGCGTATACCTATAAGGAAAATGGTAGCTCAGAGTGACTCATCAGTAACCTTATCATATCCAATAAAATTTGGTTTCTCCGTTTAGACACACCGCTCAATTGAGATGTTTCGGGAGGAGTCCACTGTGAAAGAATACTATACTCTTTCAGGTAATCGAGAAACTTATTGCTTAATTATTTTCCACCATGGTCTAACCGTGACGGTTTTAATACTCTTATCGATATGTTTTTATACTTCGTGTCAAAACTCTTTGAATTTATCAAAGGTTTCCGATTTATGTTTCAAAAGAACACATAACCATAACGCGATGCCACATCCGTAAAGGTTACGAAGTGTTCATATCCACCTCTAGCCTAGCTAGCTATGGGCCCACTTACGTCACTATGAACGAGGGCTAACAGATCGGTGGCACTTGCAATTTTACCAAGTAAAAGGTGTTTTAGGCACTTTGCCTAATAAACTAGATTCGTAGACATCATTTGAATTAGAATCAAATCCGTCCTAGTATCCACTCTTCAAAAGTGTGGATATACGAGTCTTATTTAATGTGTCCCAGACAACAATGCCACAAATAAGTCTCATCTGATTAATTCAGTTTGAGCTATTTTTTTTGTCATGTCATATGTATGAGATTCATTTATATTCAAAATATAAATACTGTTATTCACATCTAATGTGTTTATCTCAATATCATCTTTATAAAATAAAACACTTAGTGTTCTAGAATATAAAGGTATACCCGCAATGGGTTAAACTTAGATATAGAGATAATGTTTCTAGTCAAACTAGGTACATTATAACAGTTTCCTAATTTAAGTACATACCCAAAGGATAGTTCCTAAACTTAGGTTTCTACAGTTAAAACAGCGACTCTTGTCCCGTTTCTGACTCGCAGGTCGATCTCAACTGAAGTCAGTCTCCTGCTAATCAGCAGATTCTGCACATCAGTACATATTTTTATGTACCACATCTAGTATCAAAAATCCAATTTTGAAACTAATAGTGAACATGTTTATGACAAACATACTTGAAGTTGGAGCCTTGCCCCGCCTTTTCTTCCTTCATGTCTGCCTTATCCATATGGCAATCACGTATCCAGTGACCCCGTTTGCCATAGTTTAGGCAGACATCTTGGGATATGTCTTTTTTCTTCCCAGAAAACTGTGATGATTTTGCCTTTGCCCCTTTTAGAAGCTCTGGCGCTGCCTCCTTGAGCATAGCCATCAACTCTCTAAGAGTTTACTCTTGGTTCATAATGAACATGCCTCAGCTTTCGGGTAGAGACTATAAGATCAAATCTTTAGTAGTCTCGGCCACGTAGGTAATGTTGGAGTTCAACGAAGTTGCGGAATACTTACATCAAGCATAAAAACATACTTATATATTTAGTAGTCTCCTTGAACATATCCATCAACCCTCCACGGTCCCGATGATCGAATAACAAGCATAAAAACATATGTTAATACAATCAACGAAGTTGCGGAATACTTACATCGAGCGGTTGAGCGATGTGACAAAGACAAAAAATGTTTTCTGCCCATTGAGAAGTCACGGCAGTGAGCTGCAACTGTCCTCCAAGAATCAGCCATGTGTGGTTCCATCAAGCTCCAAGCTTTAGTTGAAATCCCTTGCTCACATGTACGGTTCCCTATCACCTTCGCGTGACCCCGAATGTGTGCTAGCACTCATGATTTTGCACCAAATTCATCACTCTTCTTCTCCTTGTTTGTTTCGGCAATGAGCAGAAAACAAAGAAGAAAACAGCAGCCCCATGGGCGTAAAAAAGAGAGAAGAGAGGAGAGGAGAGAGTTATGTTGTGTTGGTGGAAAAGTGTATCTAATACACTAAATTTTGAAAGTCAAATATCATTAATAAAATAATGTTAAATGTCTTTCAAGACATCAAATGCTTTCCATCAACTTCCATCAACTCACATCAATCAATCAATCAAGTGACAAGTTGTCACATCACTCAAAGTGACTAATGATTTGACGTTTGATGCGACTAGTGATTTGACGCTTGATGTGACTTGCGTGTCGCACTCGAATTTGAAATGCGAATGCACTCGCAAACACTCCCGGGCTCGGGTTCGCTAATTCCAAATTAATGAATTTTCCGTTCCGACGTAATTAAATGATTATGCCTAGCGAAATCACTATTCATGTCGCTAACGAATTAATTCTAAATTAACTCGTTCGCCCGAATTAAAATCCAATTTTAATTCCGCGTCGAAATCCAATTTCGTATAATATATCGAATATATTATTTTATCGATTAATTCCAAATTAATCGTTATCTCTCCTTAAATGATATTTTATCCCAGATAAAATATCTCCGCAATTAATCCTAGATTAATTTTCTCTCTCATCTAATTAATCCCAAATTAATTAAAGTGCGAGTCATACGTCATTGGTGAATCTTCGGGAAGCGACCCATGTGATCCCCGGATATGTTGGCAGTAAATTCGGTCGTCGGACTATCCGAACACGTAAGTACCTAGTACTACGCTTTTACCGATTTACAAGACAATGTTAGCTTCTAGCAAAGCGTCATGCCTACCCAATTCTCCAGAAATATCCTTACATGAATATAGCGATCTATATCAGGCGTAGTATACGTAGTATTGCGTATTTCGATCCAGTATATGATGTCACGTGCTAGGCCTGGGGCTGGAATTGTGTCTGCCCCGTACGAAGCACATATCGGATCTCTGGTAACTAGTCTCTATAATCGGATAAACATGACCTTGTCATTTTATCCCGATGACTGCAGTACATAAGAAAACCAGTACCGTATCCTACGTGACCATCATCTCCATATGACTGGAGTGATACTTCCGTCTTGACATCACACCCAACACACTACGATTCTCAATATACCCAGCAGAGGCATACACAGAACCTGTTAAAGCCCTGGACGACCAAAACCAAAGTATATTGATTGTCGCAAGTATTAGCGGTGCAAGTCTCAGGTTAAGACCAAATACACCTACCCTGATTTCGTACTTCCATAGACACATAGTCATACTACCAATGGAATTCCGAGGGGGTCTATCCAGAGCGAAGCTATTTCCCGTACCATCGGTAAACACAACCTCCTATTACACTTGCATGAGTATCCTATACCCAAATATATGAGAACTATGCCGTCGTGCCCTCACAACGCGCACAAGTGTAATACTAGTCTTTTACGCATTATCGATGTCCAATCTCGATAATACTCTGACTATGGATATATAATGATTTATCCTTCGTGGATTGATACTGTCTCATATCATCTCAATCCAGGAACAAATCATAAGGACCTCATATCATTTATACATCTTGGTGATCTAATCACAAATGATTAGAGAGAAATCTCCTTTGTCACATAGTTAATTTGTACAACAACACCATGATCTGTACAAATAGTGATGCTATGGGTCATAACTGTCCAACAATTTCCCACTTGGCCTATAGCCAGTCACTCGAGTGTCCTACACCCGATCTATGTACGGTTGGCTCAAATTGCTGAGAAAATGCTTTCGTCAGCGGATTTGCATGATTATCGTCTGATGCAATTTATTCGATCATTACATCGCCACGATGTATGATCCGAACGAATCAGATGAATATCAAAGTATGTATTTGGATCGTTGATGAGACCATTAATTCTTTAGCATGTGCTGAAGCCTAGTTCAGCTGCTAACAGAACTATATCTAATATAATTAGATTTATTACGACCCAAATGGCTTCTATTGCTACCTCAGCTGCAACAATAACCCGAATTTGTTGTTTATTCGATAACAGTATCTTGCTTGGAAGATTTCCAGCTCACTGTTCCGTTATTCAAACTGCATAGTACCGTTTGTGACTTTTAGTCGTTTTATCGGTTTAGGAAACTTGTAGTAGTGATCCCAGTCACTTCAAGTTCTCCTTCTCCATAGTTTAAGATAGCATCCTTAGATCTCTAAGATACTAATGGATGTTCTTAACATCAATCCAGTGACTATCACTTGGATTGGCCTGATTGTGAATCCATATGCTCAAAGCGTATGAGACACCAGGTCGCGTACATTTTTCAATGTACGATTTCTCGGAGAATATTTATGAAAGCCAAGCTTTCACCGATTGTATTATATGGGAATATCATTTCCAAGAAATGACATATAAAATCATTATTGTATAGGACAGCGATTGTCAGTGCGCTCCCACTAACCTCCTTATATACACAAGAATTATTTCGTTTTGAATTAAATCATAAACTATTATGATTACATCAAAACGATAATTCCAAGAACCTAATTCTTGCTTCAATCCAAACATGGATCAAATAACCTGCAAACCTTGTTTGCTAGTTTTGGTACGACAAAACCGTCAGGATGTTGTAAACATCCTCCAAAAGGTTTCCTTTTCAGGAAAGTGATTTTCCCGTTAAGCTGACATATTTCATAAATGAAACATGCAGCTTTAGCAAGCATTATCCAAATGGATTATCGTGGCAACAGGTAAAAGGTTTCGTCGTAATCGACACAATGTTGATAATGATACTTTCCGCTAAAAGTCTAGCTTTATACGTTGGTATGTTGTCATCCATGTATGTCTTCCTTGAAGACTTATATAGTACCTATAGGCATAATGCCTTGAGGTACATCAACTAGTATCCAAACATAGTTGATATACATGGAATCCATTATGGACTCATGGCACTTTGCCATGATAGGGAGTCGATACCTTGTATCACTTCCTCATACGTAGTCAGTTGGTGTTCCTCAATAAGATTGACATCTTTATGAGGTGAGATCAGAAACCCATACCCCAAGTTGTTTTTTGACTCTCTCCGACTTACGTGGTTCTTGTGTATTCGAATATTATGGTATAGTTTCATCCTTGATGAACTATTTATGTTCCATTAGGAATCGGTGCCTCGAATAGTATTACTCTAATTTTCATCGAGTTTTACTAGCCTCCCACTTACCACTGCATATCGGTATTCCTCTTGGGAAAACCACATGGTGAGCAACAATTTAATTGTTCTCTTATGAGCTGTATAAGTACTATACTTTGGTATCCCTAGGATAACCTACAATTGGCACTTATCCAATTTGGGTTCTAGTTTGGTATCATCCAAACATATGCCCAGCATACCCAAATTATCAGGAATGTGAAACCCAGTTTCTTTCATGTTCATATCTAATATGAAGTCTTTCAAACAGATTATTATGGAACCTTATTCAAAATAAGTTCTGCACTGTTTATGTGTATCCTTTGAAGGAAATGGTAGCTAAGAGCGACTCATGATTAACCTTATCATGTCTAACAAAATTCGGTTACTCAGTTCGGACATACCGTCAGGATTGACGTGTTCTGGGAGGATTCCTCATTGAAATAATACTATACTCTTTCAAGTATATTAGAAACTTATTGCTTAAGTATTTTCCATTACGGTCTTACTGTGATGGTATAATACTTTAGCCGATCTGTTTGTCAACTTCGTGTTGAAACTTTAAAAGTTTCTGATTTATGTTTCAAAAGAAACACGTAACCATGACGCGATGCCACATCCGTAAAGGTCATGAAATATTCATATCCACCTCTAGCCTAGCTAGACATGGGCCCATTTGCTTCACTATGAACTAGGGCTAACAGATCGATGGCATTAACACTTTTACCGAGTAAATGTGTTTTAGGCACT
Source organism: Zanthoxylum bungeanum (assembly GCA_019454045.1). Classification (NCBI taxonomy): domain Eukaryota; kingdom Viridiplantae; phylum Streptophyta; class Magnoliopsida; order Sapindales; family Rutaceae; genus Zanthoxylum; species Zanthoxylum bungeanum. Next base: position 61,618 of record SKCR01027663.1, on the reverse strand, counting down.
TTGCCCAATAAACTAGATTCTTAGACTTTATTTGAATGGAATCAAATCAGTCCTAGTACCCACTCTTCGAAAGTGTGGATATATGATTCTTGTTTAATTGTGTCCCAGACAACAATGCCACATTTAAGTTTCTTCTAATCAAATCAGTTTGAGCTATTTGTTTGTCGTGTTATACATTGAGATTTATTTATATTCAAATTATAAATATTGTTATTCACATCTAATGTGTTTATCTCAATATCATCTTTATATAATGAAACACTTTAGTGTTCTAGAATATAAAGGTTCACCCGCAGTGGGTTAAACACTGATATAGAGATAATGTTTCTAGTCAGACTAGTTACATTATAACAGTTTCCTAATTTAAGTACAAACCTGAAGGTAGTTCCTAAATTAGGTATCTATGGTTAAAACAGCGACTTTCGTCCCATTTCCAATTCGCAGATAAATCTCTATTGAAGTCAGTATCCTATTCATAACAGATTCTGAACATCAATACATATATTTTATGTATCACACTAAGTATTTAAAATCTAATTTCAATACTAGTAATGAACATAATTATGACAAACATATTTGAAGTTGGAGCCAAGCCCGTCTTCAATTCCTTCATGTCTACCTTGTCCAAATGGAAGTCACGCTTCCGCGATCCCGTTTGCCACAATTTAGGCAGACATTTTGGGATATGTCTTTTATCTTCCCAGAAGATTATAAAGATTATGCCTTTCCCCCTTTTTTAACACTCCAGAAGCCTTTGGCCAAGACTTGGCCTTCTAGAATATCGAAGTAAGATGCGCCTTGCGCTTCTTGCCATATTGCAAACTTTGGCTTGTCTCCTTGAGAATAGCCATTAACTCTCCAAGAGTTAAGTATTGCAATTTAGTACTTCTAAGATCTAAGAATAGATCTATAAAGATCCTTCAATTTCTATATTATACTATAAGGATCTAATCCTTAGTTCTGATTAAGAAATTAAGGAGTCTATTTGGCAAGCTTAATGGGTTAAGCACTAAAGTTATCATCACATGAATCTTCCAAAGATCATGCTCTACTATTTGCTTAACTCCGGGCTTAGGCCTAATATGTTATTTTATCAAATAAAGTAACTTATTAGTTTCCAGGACCATCCTGAAATTATTCCCAATTTGAAAAATTAAACCATTTAAATACATTTTCCCTGGGATTATGTTTTAAATGTCAATCTTTCAATTATATCTTGATTCTAATAGTCCAACTATTTAATCAACGATTTAGGTACTATTTATTATAATGATTACTATAGTCTAACTATATAATCAATTATAATTGAATTGTTTGAATACAGTCCAACTGTTAATAAATAACGATTTAAATATTAGTCCAACTAACATTTAATTTATTTGACGAATGATATTTGTTTGAGCGTGTATGGCAATTAATTAAACGAATATTGCAAATTTAATTCTTGCCTCCCACTATTTTTCGGCGAGCCTCTAACCCTCTGTCGAGTACTCGGGAAACCGTGTTTCCTAGTGGGCTAGGATCCCGTTAAATATCACACAATCTTGACTTTGGCCAACAAATTGTATGATAATTAACTAGGTAGATCTCTAAGATCAATTGGATCCCATCCAATTCCTAGATCCAGTAGGGGGACATCCAAGTCCGAAACATATATACAATATATATGCCAATATATCCAATATATTGCCTAACCTTTTTCCTCTGAATCAACTAAGCTTTGGCTTTGGCACAACAAACTTAGTGATCCCAGTTAAGCGTGACCCATTGACCATGGAAAGCTTCGTAATCAATGTCGATGGACAAGAAGTGATCTTGACTTTGGCCAACAATAACAACTTGGACAAGACACTGATATGGAATAAAGCTCTCGTGATTCAAACACATCCTCGACGGACAAAGGCCTTGACTTTGGCCAACAAACCAATGCCAGTCTCGGATCTTGAGTGAGAATCACTCAATGGAAGGAAAAACGCTTAATATTTGCGAGGGTTTTTCGCGTGCAAATTGGCAACCAATTTATTATCTTTGTTAAGGTCTCATCATCATACACCCTTAAACATGCATTCTAAACACATAATAAAGTGCATATAAATAAATAATAATGATATGCGGATGGATACTTACACATTGATCCTAGATCAAATCTCTCCATTTCCTTTCTCCCGCTAGCACAAGTATTTACTTCTACCCGTTACACTATACTTCTAAATAAACCTCATTTACATTGAGGGGAATAGGTGAGAAGATAATACAAAGAATAAGGAGGTAATAAGGCTGGACACGCAGGTCCAATTAATAAATTCCAAATTTATTACAATAATTTCTAAAATTTCCCCACCCTTCTAATATCCATCCGATATACATTATTCATGCATCGCAACCATGTATTCACACAAGCATGTTATCAATCAATCTAATCAAATTAATTAATCTGATAATTAATGACCATCCAATGTTCAAACAACGATTTGATTTTGCTCTAGTCAAACTCGTTTTGCGAATAAGTACTCAAAGTACGAATTCTTGAATTAAATTAAACTACAAAATTAAATCCAATTCAATTTGTATTTAATACTAATTCGCTATTTAATTCCAAATTAAATACTACACTTTATTTTACGAACCTTTACGATTTAAATTCCAAATTTAATCGTTACGGGTCTCAAAGCCCGATTAACGTCCAACGTCAATTCAATTAAAGTCCAATGGGCTTTTAATTAGTTTCTTTTAGGCGTGGGCTTCGGCAACCAAAGCCCAATCAAAGAATTACCCCATAAGCCTAGAAATTAATTTAGGCCCAATTAAACTTTAAAGGTCCATTAGTCGCATTTGGGCTTTATGGAAGCGGTTTTGGGCCCAATTGGATCCAATCAATTTAGCCTAAACCTAACTTGGTACAACCGAGCCCAATAAGCCCATTTACAACATTACAAGCCCAATTTCCAAAATAGGCCCAATTAACTAAATTACAAAAATCCAATTTTACAATTTAATTAATCTAAAGTGTATAACATAATTAATTACATAAATCAACATTTTCAAATCATCAATTTACACAACTAATCATGCTTTTTAACATCAAATAGTGTCCACCATAATTTAATCAAAAAATCAAACCCAAACATGCTCATATAGTCTCGGCAAAAGGGGATTTTCAAAATCGATTCGGTTTCAATCAAATTAAATCCACAATCAACATTTCCTGAATGATTCCAACTCATCTAATGAATCAAAAATCAAAAATCCAAGACATTAGGGCTAGTGAAGGATTCGGCCAAGCCATCCAAAAGGGGAAAAAAATGATCCAATCTCAATTTCATGAAATTGATCCAATCAATCTTCAATTAAACATAATTTAAGCATACTAAATCATCCAATTTCATTAAATCGTGCTCCAATACAATTTACCCAATTTTAAGCCCTAAATCAAATTTCATGCTTTTACTCTGCTCTGATACCATTGTTGGAGTTCTACGGTCCCGACGATCGAATAACAAGCATAAAAACATATGTGAATACAATCAACGAAGTTACGGAATACTTACATCGAGCGATTGAACGATGCAACGAAGACAAAAAACTTTTTCTACCCATTGAGAAGTCACGACAGTGAGCTGCAACTATCCTCCAAGAATCGGCCATGTGTGGTTCCATCAAGCTCCAAGCTTTAGTTGAAATCCCTTGCTCACATGTACGGTTCCCTATCACCTTCGCGTGACCCCGATTGTGTGCTAGCACTCATGATTTTGCAACAAAATCATCACTCTTCTTCTCCTTGTTTGTTTCGGCAGTGAGCAGAAAACAAAGAAGAAAACAACAGCCCTATGGCGTAAAAAAGAGAGAAGAGATGAGAGGAGAGGAGAGAGTTATGTTGTGTTGGTGGAAAAGTGTATCTAATACACTAAATTTTGAAAGTCAAATATCATTAATAAAATAATGTTAAATGTCTTTCAAGCCATCAAATGCTTTCCATCAGCTTCCATCAACTCACATCAATCAATCAATCAAGTGACAAGTTGTCACATCGCTCAAAGTGACTAATGATTTGACGCTTGATGCGACTAGTGATTTGACGCTTGATGTGACTTGCATGTCGTACTCGAATTTGAAATACGAATGCGCTCGCAAACACTCCCGGGCTCGGGTTCGCTAATTCTAAATTAACGAATTTTCTGTTGCGACGTAATTAAATGATTATGCCTAGCGAAATCACTATTCACGTCGCTAACGAATTAATTCTAAATTAACTCGTTCGCCCGAATTAAAATCCAATTTTAATTCCGCGTCGAAATCCAATTTCGTATAATATACCTAGTACTATGCTTTTACCGATTTACAAGACAATGATGGCTTCTAGCAAAGCGTCATGCCTACCCAATTCTCCAGAAATATCCTTACAGGAATATAGCGATCTATATCAGGCGTAGTATACGTAGTATTGCGTATTTCGATCCAGTATCATATGTCACGTGCTAGTCCTGGGGCTGGAATTGTGTCTGCCCCGTACGAAGCACATATCAGATCTCTGGTAACTAGTCTCTATAATCGGATAAACATGACCTTGTCATTTTATCCCGATGACTGTAGTACATAAGAGAACCAGTACCGTATCTTACGTGACCATCATCTCCATATGACTGGAGTGATACTTCCGTCTTGACATCACACCCAACAAACTACGATTCTCAAGATACCCAGCAGAGGCGTACACAGAACCTGTTGAAGCCCTGGACGACCAAAACCAAAGTATATTGATTGTCGCAAGTATTAACGGTGCAAGTATCAGGTTAAGACCAAATACACCTACCCTGATTTCGGACTTCCATTGACACATAATCATACTACCAATGGAATTCCGAGGGGGTCTATCCAGAGCGAAGCTGTTTCCCGTACCATCAGTAAACACAACCTCCTATTACACTTGCATGAGTATCTTATACCCAATATATGAGAACTATGTCGTTGTGCCTTCACAACGCGCACAAGTGTAATACTAGTCTTTTACGCATTATCGATGTCCAATCTCGATAATACTCTGACTATGGATATTTAATGATTTATCCTTCATGGATTGATATTGTCTCATATCATCTCAATCCAGGAACAAATCACGGGACCTCCTATCATTTATACATCTTGGTGATCTAATCACAAATGATAAGAGAGCAATCTCCTTTGTCACATAGTTAATTTGCACAACAACACCATGATCTGTACAAATAGTGATGCTATGGATCATAACTGTCCAACAGGTAATGCCCAGCTAACCTAGCTGATCGATGTCAGCAATCATCTGCGACACTTAGTGCTTGACAGATGTGCCCTCTGACATACGCGAGCGAAAGAGCTTCTTTTGCAATTTGTACTTCTAAGATCTAACAATATATCAATGAACATCTTTTATTTCATCATCATGGTACAAGGATCTAATCCTTAATTTTGACGACGGAATTAAAGAGTCATTGCGATAAGCATAAAGGATTGAGCACTAAAGTTATCATCACATGAATCTTCCAAAGATCATGTTCTACTATTTGCTCAACTCCGGGCTCAGGCCCGAGATGTTTCTCTATCAAATAGAATAACTTCTCAGTTCCAGGGACTATCCTGAGGTTTTATTCCCAATTTGAAAATTAAAGCCGCCTAAAGACATTTTCACCTAGGATTATGTTTTAAACGTTAATCTTTCAGTTATCTTGATTTCAATAGTCCAACTATCCAATCAACGATTTCGGGTTCAATCAAATATAATGATTACTATAGTCTAACTATATAATCAACTTCTATTTGATTGGTTAAATCCAAATATATTGATTACTATAATCCAATTATATAATCAATTATAAATGAAATAGTTTGAATACAGTCCAACTGTTTAATTAAAACAATAATTAAATATTAGTCCAACTAATATATATTTATGTAATGACGAAAAATGAAATGAGCGCGTATTGGCAAGTATCTAAATGAAATTTCAAATTTAATACTTGCCTCCCACTATTTTTTGGCGAGCCTCTAACCCTCTATTGAGAACTCGGGAAACCTAGTTTCCTAGTGGGCTAGGATCCCGTTAAATAACACACAACCTTGACTTTGGCCAACAAGCTGTATGATATTTAACTAGGTAGATCTCTAAGATCAATTGGATCTCATCCAATTCCTAGATCCAGTAGGTGGACATCCAAGTCCGAAACATATATCTAATATATCCAATATATTCCCTAACCTTTTTCCTCTAAATCAACTAAGCCTTGGCTTTGGCACAACAAGCTTAATGATTCCAGTTAAGCGGGACCCATTGACTTTGGAAAGCTTCGTAATCGATGTCGATAGACAAGAAGTGATCTTGACTTTGGCCAAAAAATCACAACTTGGACAAGACATGCGATATGGAACAAAGCCTTCATGATTCAAACACATCCGCGATGGAAAAAGGTCTTGACTTTGGCCAACAAACCAGTGCCAATCTTGGATCTTGAGAATGAATCACTCAATGGAAGGAAATCGCTTAATATTTGTTGAGGGTTTTTCGCGTAATTGGCAACCAATTAATTATCTTTGATTAGGTCTCATCATACACCCTTAAACATACATTCTAAAAGAATAATAAGGCGCGATAAATAAATTAATAATGATATGCGGATGGATATATAAAACATTTTATTCCTAAAACAAATCTCTCAATTTCCTCTCTACTGCTAGCATTATTCTTACTTCTACCCAATTACATAACACTTCTAAAGAAACCTCATTTACATTAAGGGGAATAGGTGAGAAGAGAAATACAAAGAATCAAGAGGTAATAGGCTGGACACGCAGGTCCAATTTAATAAATTCTAAACTTATTACAACAATTTCCAAAATTGCCCTCACCCATCTAATATCCATCTGATATACACTATTCATACATCACATCCATGTATTCACACAAAGCATCATATCAATCAATCTAATCCAATTAATTAATCTTTAATTAATGAGCATCCAATGTTCAAACAACGATTTGATTTGCGTGAGTCCGACTCGTTTAAGAATAAGTACTCAAAGTACGAATTCTTGAATTATATCAAACTACAAGATTAAATCCAATTTAATTTGTATTCAATACTAATTCTTTATTTAATTCCAAATTAAATAATTACACTTTATTAATGAGTCTTTACGACTTAGATTCTAAATCTAATCTTAACGGGTCTCAAAGCCCAATTAACATCAAATGTCAATTTCATTAAAGTCCAATGGGCTTTCAATTAATTTATAAGGCATGGACTTTGGCAACCAAAGCCCAATAAGGAATCACCCTTTGCCAAAAATCAATTTAGGCCCATTAGGCCCAATTAAAATTTTAAGGGCCCATTATATTATATTTGGACTTTATGGAAATGGTTTTAGGCCCAATTGGATCCAACCAATTATCCTAAACCAAACTTGGCCCAACCAAGCCCATTAAGCCCAAATACAACATTTTTAGCCCAATTCCAAATTTAGCCCAACTAATTAAATTCCAATATTCGAAATATCATAATTTAATCAATTAAATTGTATTAGCCATAATTAATTATTTAAATCAACATTTCTAAAATACTAATTTACATAATTAATCATGCTTTAATTAACCAACTTATGTCCAACACAAATTGAAGCAAAATCAATCCCAACATGCTTCCTAAGCTCTCGGCAATATGGTGATTTTTATATCAATTTTGATTTCAATCCAATTAAATCATAAACTAATATATCCCATGCATTTTAAACATATCCAATTGTCTAAAATTCAAAAATCACCAAGAGCTAGGGTTCCTATACCATTCGGCCAAGCCTCCAAATTTGGGGAAAATTAATCCAATTAATTTTTCATCAAATTGATCATGCACAACTCAAAGTTAACATATTATAAGCATGCTCAAATAAACAATTTGTATAAAACATGCTCAAATCAAAAATACCCAAATTAAAGTTAAGAACCATTAATTTCAATTTCATGCTCAATAACCTGGCTCTGATACCATTGTAGGGTTTTCTAGGTCAAACCAAGATCAATTAAGCATATGAAATATGTGAATACGCAAAGTAAGATGGAAGAAATACTCAATTTGATCGGCTAAGTGGATGTGTAGACAATAAAAATTTGCTCCTTGAGTTTCGGCCAAGCCCTTGTTTTTGTTGTGTGTTGAGCTTCCAAGCTTTCCTCTTTGAAATATTGAATCCAAGCACCAAGCTTTGATTTTAGATTCCAAGCTCAAAGGTTGGTTTCCCTAACACCTTTGAATGACTCCTTGTGAGTGCTAGCTCTAAGAAAAAAATTGCAACAATTCTTTCTTGCTTTGTGAAGAATTCGGCCAAGCCAAATCCAAGGGACAGAGATGGCCAAGTTTCGGCCAAGGGAGAGAGATGAGAAGAAATTTTGTGTTTTGTGTATTTGTTTCTAAAACAAATATTACATGTGCCAAAAAGTCTCTCAAACTTTTGTATATCCTTTTCCAAAAAGGCTAAAACAATTTGGAGGGAAAAATTGCATTAATTGTTCCCAACAACTCCCATCACCAAAAAGTGACTTGCATCACATCACTCAAAGTTGATGTGACTTCCATCACAAAAGGTGACTTGCGATGTGACTTGTGGGCCCCACTTGATTCAAAATCCGAGTGGGCCCGCAACACATCCCAGGCTCGGGTTCGCTAATTCCAAATTAACGAATTTTCCGTTGCGACGTAATTAAATCAAATTTAATTAAATAATTATGCCTAGCAAAATTACTATTCACATCGCTAGCGAATTAATTCTGAATTAACTCGTTTGTCCGAATTAAAATCTAATTTTAATTCCGCGTCAAAATCAAATTTCATATAATATATCGAATATATTATTTTATCGATTAATTCCAAATTAATCATTCTCTCTCTTCAAATAGTATTTTATCCCAGATAAAATATCTCCGTAATTAATTCTAGATTAATTTTCTCTCTTATAATTAATCACAGATTAATTATGTTTGAGTCATACGTCATCGGTGAATCTTCGGGAAGCGACCCATGAGATCCCTAGATATGTTGGCAGTAAATTCGGTCATCGGAGTATCCAAATACGTGCATACCTAGTACCGCGTTCTTACCGATTTACAAGACATGGTTGGCTTCTAGCAAAGCACTGTGCCTACCCAATTCTTAAATGAATATATAATCTATGTCAGGCGTAGTGTACGTAGTATTGCGTATTACGATCCAGTATCGGATGTCACAAGCTAGGCCTGGGGCTGGAATTGTGTCTGCCCCGTACGAAGCATATATCGGATCTCTGGTAACTAGTCTCTATAATCAGATAAGCATGACCTAGTCATATTATCCCAATGACTGCAGTACATAAGAGTACTAGTTCCGTATCCTACGTGATCATCATCTACATATGACTGGAGTGATACTTCCATCTTGACATCACACCCAATACACTACGATTCTCAATATACCCAGAAGAGGCGTACACAGAACCTGTTAAAGCCTCGGACGACCAAAACCAAAGTATATTGATTGTCGCAAGTATTAGCGGTGTAAGTCTTAGGTTAAGACCAAATACACCTACCCTGATTCAGACTTCCATAGACACATAGTCATACTACCAATGGAATTCTGAGGGGTCTATCCAAAGCGAAGCTGTTTCCGTACCATCGGTAAACACAACCTCATATCACACTTGCATAAGTATCCAATACTTAAATATATGAGAACTATGTCATTATGCTCCCACAACGCGCACAAGTGCAATACTAGTCTATTACGCATTATCGATGTCCAATCTCGATAATACTACGACTAGGGATATTTTAATGATTAAACCTTAGTGGATTAATATTGTCTCATATCTTATTAATCCGGAACTAGTCATTTGGACTTTTATCATTTATGTATCTTGGTAATCCAATTACAAATGATAAAAGAGCAATTTCCTTTGTCACATCGTTAATTTTTACAACAACACCATGTTCTGTACAAATAGTGATGTTATGGGTCATAATTGTCCAACAGCGGGGTCAGTGGAAGCGTGACTGCCGCAAGTACAAGTCACACATGAAGGAAATCAAAGCGGGCAAGGCACCGACTTCAGGATGTTTGTTATAGAAATAAACATGTCTACTACTAGTTTTAAAAATTGGATTTTTTATTCTGGTTGTGGTAATCATATATGTACTGATGTGCAAGATCAGCAAATTAGCAGGAGACTGGCCTCATGAGAGATTGATCTCTGCGTTGGAAATGGGACACGAGTCGCCATTTTGGCCGTTGGCACTTATGTTTTGGAACTGCCCTCAGGGCATGTACTTAAACTATCAGACTGCTATTATGTACCTAGTTTGACTATGAATATTATTTCTGTATCTTTATTAGCCCAATGTGGCTATACTTTTGTATTTAGAAACACTGGGTGTTTTATTTATAAAAATTATATGGAGATTTGCACTGCTGATGTAAATAATGGTCTTTATATTTTGAATATAAATCAATCTCAAACATATAATGTAACAAACAAAAGGCTTAAACTAAATAAAAAAGATGAAACTTATATGTGGCATTATCGTCTGGGACACATTAACAAGACTCGCATATCCACACTTTCGAAGAGTGGGTACTTGGACGGACTTGATCCAAATTCATATGACGTCTTCGAATTTTGTTTTTTAGGCAAAATGTCTAAAACATCTTTTAGCGAAAAGGGTGTAGGTGCCACCGAACTGTTAGCCCTCGTTCATAGTGACGTATGTGGGCTAAAGGTGGATATGAATACTTCGTAACCTTTACGGATGATGAATCACGTTATGGTTATGTGTATCTTATGAGTCGGAAAACTTTAAGAAATTCCAAGAATTTCGACACAAAGTAGAAAAATAGACCGACAAAAGTATTAAGACATTACGGTCAGACCGTGGTGGCGAATACTTAAGCAATGAGTTTCTCGATTACTTGAAAGAATATGTTACTCTTTCACAATGGACTCCTCCAGGAACACCGCAGTTAAACAGTATGTCCGAACGGAGAAACTGAACTTTGTTAGACATGGTAAGGTCTATGATAAGTCGCACGGAGCTACCTATTTCCTTCTGGGGATATGTATTGAACAATGCAATACTTATTTTGAATAAGGTTCCGTCAAAGTCTTGTAGGCACTGCATTTTTGCATATAAGTCCCGATGATGAGTCTCACATGGAGACACTACCTATTTAATTATGGAAGCCACGGGAAACAGACGTCGGAAGGGAAGAGTCAAGAATTGACATATTGTTGGAATTAATTCGTTTGTTTATGCTTCGGGTTTGCTTGTTGGACCTCCGTTTTAAAACACAGCCTTAGCCCAAACCCCCACAAACCACACACCAAGCCCACACATCACCAAAGCCACACACCCAAGCCCATTAAATCACTTCCCTAAGAAATCCACACATTAAACACATGTTGAAATCAAACCAAATCACCTTCCCAAATTAAATAAATCACATACCAAAATTAAATAAAGTCAAATAAAATCCCATCAAAAGCTTTCCTAATTCACTTAAATTATATTCCCTAATTAAAACATACAAATCAAATCATATCCCTAACTAAAAAAGAATAAATCAAATTAAATCAAATCACTTCCCTAATTAAAAGATTTTTCCTTATCAAATACTAATTAAAAAAAAATATCTCCCATTAATGCACAAATCCTTTTCCTTCTCCAACAAGGATAGCCCCCACCCATTTGCCTATAAAAAGAACCCTTCACCAACACACTAAAGGACTACCGAGCATTCACACAAGAACAACAAAGTCCATTTACGACCAAAGCACAAACCAAAAGCCCATTGCCGCATAAACACCTAAGCCTCTCACTGCCGCCAACACCCCCAAAGCACTCACGTAACAACTGCCGCCAACACCCCCAAAGCACTCACGTAACAACTGCCCATTCACATGTCCTCAAGCACTCACGAAAGTGCCTCCACAACACGTCCTCAAGCACTTCAAAATCAACGCATCAACTGCCCCACAAACTGTCGAGAAAACACCCTACAAACAGCCTCTTAACTCACCGCTAAAACCCCCTGAAACTGCCTAGTTAATCACCGAAACTACACTGCCTAATTACTAAAACTGCACTGTCCACATACCACTGAATCTGCACTGCCTGAACACTGAAAACTGCACTGCCTTGACCCCAAAAAACTGCACCAAATCAGTCCCTAAACTGTCCCGAAAATGCCCTTGATCTGCACCATAAAACTGCCCAAAATAGTCCCCGAATTAACCCAAAACTGCACCTAAAAACTGTCCAAAACAGTGACAAAAACCAAAGCCCCAAACCCTTCAAAAATTGAAAAAACAGTGGCCTAAATTACCTTAAAACAGTGACCATAAAATACCTTGAAAACAGCAGCGAAACGGAGTGAAAACAGCTGCCCAAACAGTGAAACAGCGAAGGAAAATGTTGAACCAGTGAACCGGGAGAGTTGCGGAGCATCAACCCTTCCGACGGCCGTGTAACGCGCTTTCGAGAGACAATAAAAGAGGTTAGACCTGAGGGCACCTTCTTTATTTATTATCTTTCATTTTTTTATTTATTTTAATACTTTATTGCATGTGAGTATTATGGATTGATGAATGATGTGAATTCTGGATGAACGGAATACATGTTCTCTTTTGTGGTATATCGGATGGAAACCCAGACGTAAATTTCGTAGCCGAATCCGAATGGACGGTAGTGCGGTTTATACTCGGGATACAATGCCACGTACCACTTGAGAGACACACGTATTTCGTTTCATCCAACCATGAATTTGAGCATGATTAGGTTGCTAGTACGTTATTTATCATTAAAGCATGATTTAGTCTAGTATATCGTTTATTTTTAAGCATGATTATGTTATTTTTCTATGCATTATTTAGTTCTTTAATTTCGCATTATGAATTTAGTTTACTTTTATGTTTAAGTAGTTATTTATTTGTTCGTTGTGTTCGATGATTCAACATGCTCGTTGTGTGATATTATATGCTTGCCGTTATAATGACTTACTTTTAAAGCATGCAAACTTAGACATAGGATTTACTTTGATGAATGCGAACTAGATCTAAGTTATTCTTGAGCATATTTGTTGCGTAGATTCGGTTAAGTTATTGCACAAATTATTTCATTACAAGTGGCATAAGTAAGGGACCATTCTGAACCCAACGGTTTGAGGTCTTCCCTTGCGAGGGGTGAGTGCGGCCTTAATTCATTTTCCCGGTTCACACCGGTTGGCGACTCCATTTTTATTTCTCCGGTGTAGTCCCCCGCGGGCTACTCCGTACTCCCAACCAGGCCGCTAGCCTAGAACAGCGTCGCCGATTTTTGTGTCCTACAGTCTGGCGACTCCACTGGGGATAGAGAATTGGCCCCGAAATAATGTCTTGTAATGATTGTGATAACCGTGTTTACCGTAGGTTGAAAGGGGTTTAATCAAAGGCACTTTTTAAGGTTAGGTAATGGTTTGGTGTCTTCCTTCATTCACTACATTTCTATAAGGAAAAGCTGTGAAGGCACTTAGATAATCATCTACTCGTAGCCTACTGTGATGGACTAATTTGGAGGACTCATTGTTTATTCCTGTCACCAAGCGATAAGAGCCTAAGAGGCTTGGGTTTTTAAGAGAGTTCGCTCCGCCCTCCCTCTGGGGAATCTATAACGGGAGATCCATTTGACAGTCAGTCACGCACCATAACTCGTTAGCACGTACCTTAGTGTATAAAAAGGGTGCGCTCACTTGGTCGTTCGGACCCTTGAGTGGGGAGACCTAGTTGTGGGCAACCCTTCGTCGACGAGAGCCTTTGTCTATACCCCTATAAACCCGCGTGTGAACTGTAGTTGTAGGACTAATAGAGACCATTCCTTTATGTTTGCATTTAGGACCATCGTTATTTGGATTCAGTTGGACTTGTTGTCATGAGGTATGGGCTTGTTGGGCCATTTAAACTGGGACGAGTCTGTGCTTTATGGTAATTAGGCCAAAAGCTTCTAAAATGCCAATGGGCCATCTGTGTTTAGGCTTTTATCATTTAAGTTGTTTAGCCATGTTATCACAAAAGTGTAAACTTGTGGGCTTTCAACTGGGATAAGTTTACACCTCACAATAGTATGCTTAAATGCTTTAAAATGGTAATGGGCCGACTTATATATTCCATATATGACATCTCTGCATACATGCATCATGTTCATGTGTCTAAAATGCCAATGGGCCATCTTGTGTTTTTAATCTCTGCTTTATGGTAATTGGGCCAAAAGCTTCTAAAATGCCAATGGACCATCTTGTGTTTAGGCCTTTTATCATTTGAAGTTGTTTAGCCATGTTATCACAAAAGTGTAAACTTGTTGGGCCTTTTCAACTGGGATAAGTTTACACCTCACAATAGTATGATCAAATGCTTTAAAATGGTAATGGGTCGACTTATATATTCCATATATCGCACACATCTCATGCATACATGCATCATGTTAACCCCTGTGTCTAAAATGCCAATGGGCCATCTTGTGTTTTTAATCTCTGCTTTATGGTAATTGGGCCAAAAGCTTCTAAAATGCCAATGGGCCATCTTGTGTTTAGGCCTTTTATCATTTGAAGTTGTTTAGCCATGTTATCACAAAAGTGTAAACTTGTTGGGCCTTTTCAACTGGGATAAGTTTACACCTCACAATAGTATATATTCCATATATCGCACACATCTCATGCATACATGCATCATGTTAACCCCTGTGTCTTAAAAGCCATCATAGATATCCGCTGGGTTAGAGATTAAAAATAAAAAGTTTGTCAATATGGGTTTAGCAAACATGGATATCGGGGAAAAGAAAATCGAGAAACAGAAAACTATACAGCAATGATAGAAAGACTATGGTGGGCCCAAAAGAAAAAAAAAAAAAAAAAAAAAAAAGAGAAAAAGAAGAAAAAAGAAGAAAATAAATTTGTTGTTCTTAGTCCCTAATAGTTAGGCATAAGTCCAATGATGAAATCATTTGCTTTATGGTGAAATCTTAGAAATGATAAACTTTTATCTGATACTTTGAGTGATTGATCTATATTAGACTCGTAAGCACTTCACTATAGGTTCTTAGCGGTGAAAACCTGAGTAGTTGGCAAGGTGACTAGTTGAAGAAATTGTAGGTCGGTGAATGATCGTTTGCTTAGATGTCTATCCTGATTTGCTTGTGTCATGATGTGTGGTATGATTGAAAATAAAAGAAAAGTCTCTAAGGAAAAGAATTGAACCACCTATAACCGATAAGCGTGAAGCTACCCATGGGCGAGTATTAGGACAACCATGAGGAGAAATACTACCTTAAAGGGTAGGTGTGTTGAAAAAAGAGAAAGAGAAAAAAAAAGAAAAAAAAAAGAAAAAAGATTCAAAATGAAAAGAAAAAAGAAAGAGACAAAAGAGAAAGAAAACCATACCACATTGAGCACAGAAAAGCAACTGCAGGCATAATTGAGACATCTAGGTTGGTTTGACCCATCGATCCCAATTTTTTGACGAAATCATTGAGTTGGCTCATCTGGGGATGAATCTGCAAAGGAACCTTTGCGCGCACACACTTTGAGTCTGGCTTAGATCATTTATTCAAAGACTTGGATTTGAGTTGCTTTGAATGTTTTGAAGGTTCTCTGGTTTCATTACTGAGCATCCTTGAGGGCAATAATATTTGTAACTATTGGGACTATTTCATAGCATGTGATATAATATGATGATATGAAATGTCACATCACGTGGTCCACATTGACCTAGTACAAACAGCGAGAAGCAGAAAGCTAAATCAAGACTGGGGGCGACCAGTCTACCACCTCATAAATAAGAGACACAACCAGAAATTGAGCCATGAGACCAGATTGAACTGAACAAATTACCAGAAGAGAATGGGCAGAAGGAAATTGTAAGCAGACCCGGGGGGCGACCAAAGACTTTTGTAGGCAAGAAGCACCGAAGAGTATAAGGAAGACCTAACCCATCGGAAAAAGAAACACATTCATGCATGCATGCATACACGTCATATACATGCAATCTTTGTCTTGTTTTTGTTCACATGTTTTAAAGAAAATGAGAAAGTGGAAAATGCAAGCCAACTATAAATAGCAACATAACATCATCAGTTTCGGGAATGAATCCCAGGGCCGAGGCCCACACTATCAGTAGTTTGGGGAATGAATCCCAGGGTCGAGGCCCACATCGTCAGAGTTTTGGAATGAATACGGGAATGAATCTCAGGGTCGAGGCCCATATCTTCGGAGTCTTGGAATGAATCCGGGAATGAATCCCAGGGTCGAGGCCCACATCGTCAGAGTTTTGGAATGAATCCGGGAATGAATCCCAGGGTCGAGGGCCACATCGTCAGAGTTTTGGAATGAATCCCAGGGTCGAGGCCCACATCGTCAGAGTTTTGGAATGAATCCCAGGGTCGAGGCCCACATCGTCAGAGTTTTGGAATGAATCCGAGAATGAATCCCAGGGTCGAGGCCCACATCGTCAGAGTTTTGGAATGAATCTGGGAATGAATCCCAGGGTCGAGGCCTACATCGTCAGAGTTTTGGAATGAAATCCAGCAATGAATCCCAGGGTCGAGGCCCACACATCATCAGCAACTTTGGGAATGAATCCCAGTGTTAAAGCCCATAGCAGTATCAGTCTGGGGGCGAGGCCTGTTGGGGTTGGTGCTCAGAGCGCCAATCCGGACCGTATTTATGTCTGATTCATGAATACGAACATCCCCTTTTTCCTTAATATTACATATTTATGGTTGCACCTCTTGCTTTTATATACGTATTCGATCTAATTACTATTAGATTGAAACTAAATATGGTTTAGTGATATGTATATATTAGACAAAGGCCCGATAATATATAATGCAGTACACAGTTACAAAGTTAGTTTGTAATTGACATTGGGAAGTGTCACTGCTAAATGTATATTATCAAATATAGTTCCTGGTCAAGATTCACTAACACGGGTCGGTTAGTCAAATATGTTGAGACCAGTACATGTCGTATATCGAGACTTGGTCCGATGGTTTATCCCAATGAACCATGAGTATAGGGAGACTCGTATAGACGTGTAGGTGTTTATAGTGGATAAAAACTAAACGGCTCACCGAAGATTCTTAATGGATGGTACACCAACGTCAATAAGAATCTTCTCGGGTTGAGTAGCATAGTGGTCCTTCGACTTGAGATACCACTGTGGATGTATGAGATATCCCACACACTTAGATGACAGTCATGTCACCGATCTATTTAGATCAGACCTCCGCTTGTTCGTTGGGTATGGACCGATCCTCAGGATATCATGTGTGTATCAAGATAGGATCCGTCAGTTCTGTGTAGAGAGCATAGGTAGTCCATATATAATTAGTAGTCTGTTAAATCTGTGGCCACAGTATACTTCGGAAGTGAGTTCTGAATGTTATTTAGAGATTGCTAATAGATACGTCGACGGGATAATACCTATAGAGATTTGACGTTTACATCTATATCTCTGGTATTATCCGGATACCTGTGACGGAGGGATTATACGTATGCAATGACCTCGACCTATATGATTCAGCTAGTTTATCTGTGGTCGTCATAATTTACGGGTGGGTAAATTATGGACACGAAATTGGATTTTGTGACGGATATACCTGAATCTAGAGAGTCTCACTAATGAAATATACTCGTAGAGCACTGGGGCAACTTTTATGAATAATGATGATTATTTATAAATCGTTTAAACATTAAACGAAAAATACATGCGAACGGGTCGAACCGTCATATCCTAATTAATATGTATTTGTATTTAATATGTATTTGTATTTAATATATGATATTATGAAATACACATTAATAAATTGTCAAATAAAGGTATTTGACATATATCATTAATATATGTATTTGAGATATTTAAAGTAAATATAATACATATATTTGAGATATTTGTATTTAATTAATTATTTAATTATTTAATTGTTAAATGATTAATATAATTAAAATATAAATATCTCTTACCAAATGATAAAGTTAGGAAATGATTATAATTGCAATTGTTGACTTATACATTAAAGGAAATGGTTGTCAAATTGAATTTTACTTCTTAAGATATTTTTTAAATTGTTTGAAAAATGAAAATTCTTTTTCCTTTATTTTTGCCAATTTTCGGCCATGGCCTTATTAAATATAAGTGTTATATCTTTTAAGTTGCCATTGTTGACTTGTTTGGAATCATTAAAGTGTAATGATAAAAGCAAAACAAGTTGATAAACCTTTAAATGAAACAAAAGCAAAATATCTAGATATTTTATTTATTTCTCCCTAAATTTCGGCCAAGGCTTATTTGGAGGAGGTATATATTGTTTTGTTTCATTTTTAGGGTTTAATAAGTTCAAATACACAAAATAAACATAAAAGAAAGTTGAGAGAAAAGCTTGAAGGCCAAAGGAGAAAAGGCTTGAAAACTTGGATTTTGTAAGTCTTTCTTTAAAGCTTTCAACATGGAAATTGTTTCTAACATGCTTGGCATCATTTTTTGTTTCTTTGATGTTCTTTCTTCTTTTATAGTTTGTGTTTTAATTGTTGTGAACTTGAATGAAATGGTTTCAAAGGCTTACTTTTGATTTTTAGAAAATCAAAGTTGCCATTATAGAGTTAGTAACCACTCCTTGGTGACCTAGAATTGTTCTAGAGTTATTTCAAAGTGGTGAGGCTTGATTGGTGAAGTATTGAATGGATTAAAGTGTTGGATTTTGTAAATTTGGTGAAATTGTCCAATTTGATGACATTGTAAAATTAGGGTTCTTAACCCACTCCAAATTTTGGGATTTTCATATATGTGATGCATTATGGTATGAATATGATGTATGTAAAATTTTAGGTTGATTTGATTTGATCTTGGCTTGTTTTGAACAAAAGGGACCAAATTGCAATTAATTGGAAATTTTGGGGGTTCACGTCAATTAACTCAAAAATTGGGGATTTGTGTGAAATCTGATTTTGATGCATTAAATGTGTTTAAAAATATTTTAGAAATGATTTAGAATCATCCTAAATTGTATTTGACAACTTTTGGACTAAAATGATCAATTTACAAAGTTTTGGGGCAATTCGATAATTACCAAGAAATTTGATCTCTTGTATAATTTTTCAGAATTTGATAATTGGATAATTAAATAAATAAGTTTATTTGATTGATCCAAGAAAAATTTTGAAATCGGAAAATTTTGATTTTCCACTATTCCGCTGCGTTACCGATATTCCCCCCTTAAAATCCCTACAAAATGGTATCAGAGCGAGTCTGATTCTGGACACCCTGATATGATTAGCCCTTTAAAATCTAGTGTTTGTTCTTTTCTTTACTTGATACATGCATGCTTTCATTTAATTTGATTAAATTTAAAGTGTATGACGCTTTATGGAATATCCCCGATTAATAAGGTTTTAAAGTAACTAGTATTTGGAATACTTGTTTCTTGGTCCGTCTTGTCAATACGGTTTATAAATATTTTTCCGTGACTACATCTGAGACCGTGCCTCTGCTGTGAGGGTGTAGCCGATAGAGATTTATTTATGCCGGATGTATATTAGATACTAGATAAATTCAAGCGAAAGCGGAATCCTGAACATGCCCTAGCTGTCAGGGTTACGCAAGTAACTTGAGTTTATCATTGGCGAGTTTAACCTTGGGACGTCTCCTTGTGGGCCTGCCTTAGCAACGACAACGAGAAATGACCAGGACCGAAACCTCGGAGTCATTAGTGAGTGATTGACAAATGAGTTGTCTACCTGATGAATATACGTAGGCGAGACCGTGCCTCTGCTGTGAGTCGAAATATATTCATGGGGTCCAATTCCCATTATGGAATTCGATTTAATTATTGAATTCTCATTTTTCCGTTGGGGATTACGGTATTACGTAAAATAATGGGAGGCACTGCTAAGTTTAAAATATTCCATAACTCTGGCAGTGTGTATTATTATGGAAATTGCCGCTTATTTGTTTCCTTAATCTATATTAGATAGAATTAAACTTTTAATTCACTGCACACATATTTTGATATGTTATCTGACGTGACTCTTGGTTGCAGTTACTCTAGAATTGGTTCTAGATACTACTAGACTAGGATATTATTAGATTGGTCTAAACCATCGGGAACTGTTGTTCCGATTTTCTTCAAAAATCAAGATGGTTAATGACTTAGTTTTTAAGTCATTATAGATAATCTAGATAGATATCCCTTTTAGGATATAATACTTTAGAGAGAATAGTTTCTTATGCAGTAAGAATTGACATGAATTAGTTCATGTCTCGAGATTCTTGATTGGCATTAAGAAAGCCCCATTAGGTATTTTTTTATCTAGTAATGACGTTTCTTAGCTTTAATTACCTTTAGAGGCAATGTGTCCGATTTGCTAATCAATTATTTGCAATTGTTGTGAATAGTTGAATGCAAATAGTAAAGCTAAAGAAAGGAGATGCATATAGTTATGTATAGAAAATATCGATTTTCACAATACTACAACTATAGGTATTGGATACCATATCTCCCGTCTAGTTATTTAAAAAATATTAGTTAATGATTGTTTTGATATTTGATATCGGAACTTGCGACTATTGGATAGTTACTTGTTTTTTATAAACAATTATTATATATTTTAAATATAACTAGTAGTGTCATTGACGTAGAGATAAACATTAAGAAAAATTATTCGGTAAAAGTAAATAATTTAGAACGGTGCTTTATGAGTTTAATCACTTAAGCATTATATGCTTATTCCATATGGTAAAGGATGGTTTGATACAAGATCACACCACACATCCTTATCCATTTAATGAATATTGTATTCAGGAAGGTGATTAAGATCTCATTTAACTAATGATTGTCATTGGACCACCAGATTTATTTAACTGATACATTGGATGTATGTAGTTTAATAAATTATAATTGCTTAAGGTAGTTTTCTTTACTTCGTAACTTAGTTTATGAATTGTCATAACTTGGTTACGTGTTTCTAAAAGAACACATATTGAATGTCTTGAAATGATCAAAAACTTTCAATCTGTTTTGATGAAACGTAGATTGAAAATTTTTGACTTGTTCAAATATATTCAATCTAAAGTTTTTTTAGAGAACTTTATCCTCAAAATTCATTAAATGTCTTTGAACTGTTCAAAGATTTTTGATACGATCAAACATATGAATTTAAAGCAATTAGTTCTAAGGTTATTCAGTGAATATGATTCTTACTCAATATTATTCTTCCATGATTCCATCTTGATGGAATTGAGCAGTGGGAGCAGTTGAATCTTATATGATTTGATTCGTTTGATATTGAATATTACCGAATTAGTTTCAATACTCTTGGGGTTATGCTCCAGTAACACTAGTTCATCTTTTTAATTTAGGTTCCATTAATTTCTACAGTTATATATATGATATGTATAGGTAGAAAATCTGAATCTTGAAAAGTTTGAGATTTGAATATTTCTTTTATATAATAGTTATATAATGGAAATTACTTACACCTTGGAGGTATAAGTAAAAGTTTATCGATTATTCTGTTTAATAGAATATTGTATTTTATTTAATAGAATGTCTTTCCTACGATCCTAAGTAATAAAATTGTTTTATTACTTGGTGTGTAACATCGGATGTTAATTATTATAGAAAAGACTTGACTAATTGAAGTCAAATGTGAGAATGATAAATTATAAATGGAACTACGTAATTAATAAGATGAAACAACCCTTATACATCTTCTATATAAGCTTAATAGGATATCAGAATCATTTACGAGTATTTGATACTTAATGATTCTGTTGTTTTCTTACTGAAGAAAATTATCATATAACTTATAATGGAAGCGATATTTGATATCGATTCTGGAAGTTCTCCACTGAACCATAGATCTAAGATTGTTCATAGTTTACTACGATCAAGTTTTGAACTTGATTAAGCTTTCATTATGAATTAGTTCATGATATGTGCTAATTGTTTGCGCAGCGAGAGCAGTGTGAGCTTATTAAAGGTTTGACCTTTACAGTATGACAGTGAGAAAAGTTATACTCAGCAATCTATTGTAGATTCTGAGAAAACTTATCTCTAGTCACGCTAATTGAACAATTAAAGATATATTGGTTAATGTTAATATTAAACTGTATATTTTAGCTAAAGAATGCAAAGTGGCGTTTTTTGAATGACTTATTCAGATAAGAGATCAGTTGTGATTTCTTTATTTGAAGAGTTCATTCTGGAATGGCCCTAGAGTTTGTGTTCAGTTGAGATTGCAGTTTAGTATGCTAGCTTATAGAGCCTATTGTAGACTCGGATAAGTCTTCCGGAAATTCGTGTTCTCTATTTTTGACATCAGTCAGATTGTCTGATCTTGTCAAAGTATAGAGAATACATATGTGCTTGAAGGGTTAGTGGGAGCGTACAAATTACTTTCTAGTGTTATATATCCTAACAACATTATCATTATTATAGTAATAATGAGATGTTTGTAAGGTAAAATATTTACCTAAGTCTTCTTTACTCCGTGAAAGCAGTGGGAGTAGTCTCTGTTATATTTGATATAAAGTTTTATATAAGATATAAAACTAAAAGACTTGTGAGATACTCCTATTATTCGTGCATTAGATGTGATCTAATGAAAGACACAACAAGGCTATCTGTATGACAGTTAGTATAACTGTTTGACAGTTATTGTGTGTCTTATATATAATATTCATCTTTCGTAAAGGATGATTCCTTTTTCGAAAGAGATATTGATTAGAATGTCTAATCAATCTTATGTATCATTTGATGATGACATAATGAATGCTTTATTATGTGCGATTAAAGATATCAATTTAATCGTAATTGTTACGAGTTATTTTGATATCCTATAGACCATAAGATGGATCTTGAAACACGTTCTTTGTGATCTTTGAGATATTAAGAACGAGTTTCTAATTCATGGAGAATACAGTCTGCAACCATTAGGGTCATATTAGTTTTGAGACTAATTATGACGTTAGACAGTCTACGTCATAAAGAGTCACAAAAGATGCAGTGGGAGTGTCACGAAGGATTCTACTATTTAGTGGAATCAGATGCAACTTATGAAGTTGCATAGTGACCTTATAAATTAGAAGTTTTTATTGGTGTTGTGTTTGCGGTTGTCCGCATAGTATTTTAGATTTGATCCCTAAATACTAGGACAACTCAGTAGTTGTAGCACAATACCGATGTAGCATCAAAGTCATATTAATGTATTATTTAGATTCTACAAAATATGAATGATGCTGACTATGGGAAATGATGGAGTTTGTTTGACAAAATCAATATGTAATAGCGGACCTACTTCTTATTGCCTACCTCTTAAGTGCGAGGTGAACTTTTGAGAGCCAGGATTATACGATACACATTGAGATGTGTATATGATACCGTGGATTGACACAAGAGCAAGTGGGAGAAATTGTTGGGGTTGGTGCTCAGAGCGCCAATCCGGACCGTATTTATGTCTGATTCATGAATACGAACATCCCATTTTTCCATAATATTACCTATTTATGGTTGCACCTCTTGTTTTTATATACGTATTCGATCTAATTACTATTAGATTGAAACTAAATGTGGTTTAGTGATATGTATATATTAGACAAAGGCCCGATAATATATAATGCAGTACACAGTTACAAAGTTAGTTTGTAATTGACATTGGGAAGTGTCACTGCTAAATGTATATTATCAAATATAGTTCCTGGTCAAGATTCACTAACACGGGTCGGTTAGTCAAATCTGTTGAGACCAGTACATGTCGTATATCGAGACTTGGTCCGATGGTTTATCCCAATGAACCATGAGTCTAGGGAGACTCGTATAGACGTGTAGGTGTTTATAGTGGATAAACACTGAACGGCTCACCGAAGATTCTTAATGGATGGTACACCAACGTCAATAAGAATCTTCTCGGGTTGAGTAGCATAGTGGTCCTTCGACTTGAGATACCATTGTGGATGTATGAGATATCCCTCACACTTAGATGACAGTCACGTCACTGATCTATTTAGATCAGACCTCCGCCTGTTCATTGGGTGTGGACCGATCCTCAGGATATCCTGTGTGTATCAAGATAGGATTCGTCAGTTCTGTGTAGAGAGCATAGGTAGTCCATATATAATTAGCAGTCTGTTAAATCTGTGGCCACAATATACTTCGGAAGTGAGTTCCGAATGTTATTTAGATATTGCTAATAGATACGTCGACGGGATAATACTTATAGAGATTTGACGTTTACATCTATATCTCTGGTATTATCCGGATACCTGTGACGGAGGGATTATACGTATGCAATGACCTCGACCTGTATGATTCAGCTAGTTTATCCGTGGTCGTCATAATTTACGGGTGGGTAAATTATGGATACGAAATTGGATTTTGTGACGGATATACCTGAATCTAGAGAGTCTCACTAATGAAATATACTCGTAGAGCACTAGGGAAACTTTTATGAATAATGATGATTATTTATAAATCGTTTAAACGTTAAACGAAAAATACATGCGAACGGGTCGAACCGTCATTTCCTAATTAATGTGTATTTGTATTTAATATATGATATTATGAAATACACATTAATAAATTGTCAAATAAAGGTATTTGACATATATCATTAATATATGTATTTGAGATATTTAAAGTAAATATAATACATATATTTGAGATATTTGTATTTAATTAATTATTTAATTATTTAATTGTTAAATGATTAATATAATTAAAATATAAATATCTTACCAAATGATAAAGTTAGGAAATGATTATAAGTT
Organism: Zanthoxylum bungeanum; assembly: GCA_019454045.1. Classification (NCBI taxonomy): domain Eukaryota; kingdom Viridiplantae; phylum Streptophyta; class Magnoliopsida; order Sapindales; family Rutaceae; genus Zanthoxylum; species Zanthoxylum bungeanum. Next base: position 36,787 of record SKCR01027663.1, on the reverse strand, counting down.
GCAATTGTTGACTTATACATTAAAGGAAATGGTTGTCAAATTGAATTTTACTTCTTAAGATATTTGTTTAAATTGTTTGAAAAATGAAAATATCTTTTTCCTTTATTTTTGCCAATTTTCGGCCATGGCCTTATTAAATATAAGTGTTATATCTTTTAAGTTTCCATTGTTGACTTGTTTGGAATCATTAAAGTGTAATGATAAAAGCAAAACAAGTTGATAAACCTTTAAATGAAACAAAAGCAAAATATCTAGATATTTTATTTATTTCTCCCTAAATTTCGGCCAAGGCTTATTTGGAGGAGGTATATATTGTTTTGTTTCATTTTTAGGGTTTAATAAGTTCAAATACACAAAATAAACATAAAAGAAAGTTGAGAGAAAAGCTTGAAGGCCAAAGGAGAAAAGGCTTGAAAACTTGGATTTTGTAAGTCTTTCTTTAAAGCTTTAAACATGGAAATTGTTTCTAACATGCTTGGCATCATTTTGTGTTTCTTTGATGTTCTTTCTTCTTTTATAGTTTGTGTTTTAATTGTTGTGAACTTGAATGAAAGATGTGTGTATGTAAGTAGCCTTGAAATGGTTTCAAAGGCTTACTTTTGATTTTTAGAAAATCAAAGTTGCCATTCTAGAGTTAGTAACCACTCCTTGGTGACCTAGAATTGTTCTAGAATTATTTCAAAGTGGTGAGGCTTGATTGGTGAAGTATTGAATGGATTAAAGTGTTGGATTTTGTAAATTTGGTGAAATTGTCCAATTTGATGACATTGTAAAATTAGGGTTCTTAACCCACTCCAAATTTGGGGATTTTCATATATGTGATTCATTATAGTATGAATATGATGTATGTTAAATTTTAGGTTGATTGGATTTGATCTTGACTTGTTTTGAACAAAAGGGACCAAATTGCAATTAATTAGAAATTTTGGGGGTTCACGGCAATTAACTCAAAAATTGGGGATTTGTGTGAAATCTGATTTTGATGCATTAGATGTGTTGAAAAACATTTTAGAAATGATTTAGAATCATCCAAAATTGTATTTGACAACTTTTGGACTAAAATGATCAATTTACAAAGTTTTGGGGCAATTCGGTAATTACCAAGAAATTTGATCTCTTGTGTAATTTTTCAGAATTTGATAATTGGATAATTAAATAAATAAGTTTATTTGATTGATCCAAGAAAAATTTTGACATAGGAAAATTTTGATTTTCCACTATTCCACTGCGTTACCGATATTCCCCCCTTAAAACCCCTACAAGGCCCACATCAGTATCAGTCTAGAGGCGAGGCCCACATCAATATCAGTCTGGGGGCGAGGTCCACATCAGTATCAGTCTGGGGGCGAGGCCCACATCAGTATCAGTTTGGGGCGAGGCCCACATCAGTATCAGTCTGGGGGCGAGGCCCACATCAGTATCAGTTCGGGGCGAGGCCCATATCAGTATCAGTCAGTATCAGTTTAGGGGCAAGGCCCACATCAGTATCATTCTGGGGGCGAGGCCCACTTTAGTATCAGTTTGGGGCGAAGACCACATCAGTATCAGTCTGGGGGCGAGGCCCACATCACTATCAGTTCGGGGTGAGGCCCATATCAGTATCAGTCTGGAGGCGAGGCCCACATCAGTATCAGTTTGGGGCGAAGCCCACATCAGTATCAGTTTGGGGCGAGGGCCACATCAGTATCAGTTTGAGGATGGAGCATGAGTCGAGGCCCACATCAGTATCAGCTTGGGGATGAGTCCCAGGGTTGAGGCCCACATCAGTATCAGTTTGGGGACGAGGCTCACATCTGTATCAGTTCAGGGTTGAGGCCCACACATCATCAGTGTCAGTTTTGGGGATGGGTCCCAGGGTCGAGGCCCACACATCATCAGAAAGCCGGGAATGGCACTCCGAGAATATAGCACAGTTCGAGAATGAATAAGTCGGGAATGGCACTCGGAGAATGGAGCACAGTTCGAGAATGAACAAGACGGGAATGGCAATCCGAGAATGGAGCACAGTTCGAGAATGAACAAGCCAGGAATGGCACTCCAGATATGGAGACACGCATCATCTGCACTCCGGGTATGGAGACACACATCATCAGCACTCCGGGTATGGAGACACTACTGCGACACTCTGGGTATGGAGACGCAACCGCGACACCTCGGGTATGGGGTTTAGCATGCCAGGTACGGCACTCCGGGTATGGAGACACTACTGCGACACTCTGGGTATGGAGACGCAACCGCGACACCTCAGGTATGGGGTTTAGCTTGCCAGATACGGCACTCCGGGTATGGAGATATCACTGCGACACTCTAGGTATGGAGACGCAACCGCGACACCTCGAGTATGGGGTTTAGCTTGCCAGGTACGGCACTCCGAGTATGGAGATATCATTGCGACACTCTAGGTATGGAGACGCAACCGTGACACCGCAGGTATAGGGTTTAGCACGCCGGGTATGGCACAATCACATCAGTTCGGGAACAAAGCCCACAGTCAGTTCAATTAGGGAATAAAGCCCACAGGTGGTTCGGGAACAAAGCCCAGAGGTCGAGGCACCTCGCCATCACATTCAACACAACGAGAACAAAGCCCGGAGAACAAAGCCCACTCTCTACACAGTTCGGGAACAAAGCCCACAGGTGGTTCGGGAACAAAGCCCGGAGGTCGAGGCACCTCGCCATCACATCCAACACAACGGGAACAAAGCCCATGGAACAAAGCCCACTCTCTACATAGTTCGGGAACAAAGCCCACATGTGGTTCGGGAACAAAGCCCAGAGGTCGAGGCACATCGCCATCACATCCAACACAACGGGAACAAAGCCCAGGGAACAAAGCCCACTCTCTACACAGTTCGGGAACAAAGCCCACAGGTGATTCGGGAACTAAGCCCAGAGGTCGAGGCACCTCGCCATCACATCTAACACAACGGGAACAAAGCCCAGGGAACAAAGCCCACTCTCTACACAGTTCGGGAACAAATCCCACAGGTGGTTCGTGAACAAAGCCCAGAGGTCGAGGCACCTCGCCATCACATTCAGTTCAGGAACAAAGCCCACAGGTGGTTCGGGAACAAAGCCCAGAGGTCGAGGCACCTCGCCATCACATCCAACACAATGGGAACAAAACCTAGGGAACGAAGCCCACTCTCTACACAGTTCGGGAACAAAGCCCACAAGTGGTTCAGGAACAAAGCCCAGAGGTCGAGGCACCTCGCCATCACATTCAGTTCGGGAACAAAGCCCAGGGAACAAAGCCCACTCTCTACACAACTCGGGAACAAATCCCACAGATGGTTCGGAAACAAAGCCCAGGGGTCGAAGCGCCTCTCAATCATATCAGTTTAGTTTGGTAGTGATTCCTAAAGATAGCAGTATCTTACAGGGATGAACCTTGGGGTCGAAGCACCTCACCACTACATCAACACATTTCAAAGCAACAGGCAAGTCAAGCAGCAGATGGCGAGCCAGGTAAGTAAAAATGCATTGCATAAACTTTGATAGGATTGTCATTGTCACACACTGCACAAGTCCCATCAAAGTGGGGGTGACTCTAGGCACTGCATTTTTGCATATAAGTCCCGATGATTAGTCTCACATGGAGACACTACCTCTTTAATTGTGGAAGTCGCGGGAAATGGACGTCGGAAGGGAAGCGTCAAGAATTGACACATTGTTGGAATTAATTCGTTTGTTTATGCTTTGGGTTTTCTTGTTGAACCTCCGTTTTAAAACACACCCTTAGCCCAAACCCCCACAAACCACACATCAAGCCCACACATCACCAAAGCCACACGCCCAAGCCCATTAAATCACTTCCCTAAAAAATCCACACATTAAACACATGTTGAGATCAAACCAAATCACCTTCCCAAATTAAATAAATCACATACCAAAATTAAATAAAGTCAAATAAAATCCCATCAAAAGTTTTGCTAATTCACTTAAATTACATTCCCTAATTAAAATATACAAATCAAATCATATCCCTAACTAAAAAAGAATAAATCAAATTAAATCAAATCACTTCCCTAATTAAAAGATTTTTCCATATCAAATACTAATTAAAAATATCTCCCATTAATACATAAATCATTTTCCTTCTCCAACAAGGATAGCCCCCACCCCTTTGCCTATAAAAAGAACAGTTCACCAACACACTAAAGGACTACCGAGCATTCATACATATTAACACAAGAACAACAAAGTCCATTCACGACCAAAGCACAAACCAAAAGCCCATTGCCGCATAAACACCTAAGCCTCTCCACTGTTGCCAACACCCCCAAAGCACTCACGTAACAACTGCCGCCAACACCCCCAAAGCACTCACGTAACAACTACCAATTCACACGTCCTCAAGCACTCACGTTACTGCCTCCACAACACGTCCTCAAGCCCCTCAAAATCAACGCATCAACTACCCCACAAACTGCCGAGAAAACACCCTACAAAAAGCCCCTTAACTCACCGCTAAAACCCCCTGGAACTGCCTAGTTAATCACTGAAACTGCACTGCCTAATTACCAAAACTGCACTGTCCCCATACCACCAAAACTGCACTGCCTGAACACCAAAAACTGCACTGCATTGACCCCAAAAAATTGTACCAAATCAGTCCCTAAACTGTCCCGAAAATGCCCCTGATCTGCACCCTAAAACTGCCCAAAACATTCCCCGAATTAACCCAAAACTGCACCTAAAAACTGCCCAAAACAGTGACAAAAACCACAGCCCCAAACCCTTCAAAAACCGCAAAAATAGCGGCCTAACTTACCTTAAAACATTGACCAGAAAATACGTTGAAAATAGTAGTGAAACGGAGTGAAAACAGCTGCCCAAACAACGAAATAACGAAGGAAAATGTTGAACCAGTGAACCGGGAGAGGTGCGGAGCATCAACCCTTCCGACGGTCGTGTAACGCGCTTTCGAGAGACGACAAAAGAGGTTAGACCTAAGGGCACCTTCTTTATTTATTATCTTTCATTTTTTTAATACTTTATTGCAAGTGAGTATTATGGATTGATGCATGATGTGAATTCTGGATGAACGGAATGCGTGTTCTCTTTTGTGGTATATCAGATGGAAACCCGGACGTAAATTCCATAGCCGAATCCGAATGGACGGTAGTGCGGTTTGTACTCGGGATACAATGCCACGTACCACTTGAGAGACACACGTATTTCGTTTCATCCAACCATGTATTTGAGCATGATTAGGTTGCTAGTACGTTATTTATCATTAAAGCATGATTTAGTCTAGTATAATGTTTATTTTTAAGCATGATTATGTTATTTTCCTATGCATTATTTAGTTCTTTAATTTCGCATTAGGAATTTAGTTTACGTTTATGTTTAAGTAGTTATTTATTTGTTCGTTTTGTTCGATGATTCAACATGCTCGTTGTGTGATGTTATATGTTTGTCGTTATAATGACTTACTTTTAAAGCATGCAAACTTAGACATAGGATTTACTTTGATGAATGCGAATTAGATCTAAGTTATTCTTGAGCATATGTGTTGCGTAGATTCGGTTAAGTTATTGCACAAATCATTTCATTACAAGTGGCATAAGTAAGGGACCATTCCGAACCCAACGGTTTGAGGTATTCCCTTGCGAGGGGTGAGTGCATCCTTAAATCATTTTCCCGGTTCACACCAGGTGGCGACTCCATTTTTATTTCTCCAGTGTAGTCCCCCGTGGGCTACTCCGTACTCCCAACCAGGCCGCGAGCCCGGAATAACATCGCCGATTTCTGTGTCCTACAAGTCTATTCAACAGACTTCGTACGAGATATGGATAGGAAAGAAACCGGGTTTCTCATTCCTGAAGATTTGGGGTTGCTGGGCATACGTCAAACATTTGGAAGGTACCAAACTAGAACCCAAATCGGATAAGTGCCAATTTGTAGGATATCCTAGGGAAACCAAATGATATTACTTCTATCACCCACAATAGAACAAAGTATTTGTTACTCTACATGTGGTTTCCTTGAGAAGGAATTCCTAAATGCAGTGGTTTGTGGGAGGAAAGTAGAACTCGATGAAAATCGAAGTGATACTGTTTCTGGCACAGAAACCTTAACAGAACATGAACAGTTCATCAGGGATGAAACTGTACCACAATCTTTGAATACACAAGAACCGCGTAGGTCGGAGAGAGTCAGAAAACAACCTGAGAGGTATGGGTTTCTGATCTCACCTCATGTGGATATTGAGGATAACGAGCCGGCTACGTATAAGGAAGTGATACATGATATCGATTCCACTTTATGGCAAGAGGCCATGAAGTCTGAAATGGATTCCATGTACACCAACCAAGTTTGGACACTGGTTGATGCACTAGAAGGCGTAAAGCCTATTGGTTGCAAATGGGTATTCAAGAAGAAGACCGACATGGATGGCAACGTACAAACATACAAAGCTAAGCTTGTAGCAAAAAGGGTATCATCAACGACATGGTGTCGATTACGACGAAACATTTTCACCCGTTGCCATGATAAATCCATTCGGATAATGCTTGCTATTGCTGCATATTTCGATTACGAGATATGGCAGATGGACGTCAAAACCGATTTCCTTAACGGAAACCTTTTGGAGGATGTTTATATGCAACACCCTGATGGTTTTTTCGTACCAAGACTTGTAAACAAGGTTTGTAAGTTAAATCGATCCATTTATGGATTGAAGCAAGCACGCGTTCTTGGAACCAATGTTTTGATGAGATCATAAAAGAATATGATTTCGTTCAAAATGAGGATGATCCTTGTGTATATAACAAGGTTAGTGGGAGCGCACTGACATTCATTGTCCTTTACGTTGATGATATATTACTGATAGGCAATGACATTCTCATGCTACAATCGGTGAAAGCTTGGCTTTCATTAAAATTCTCCATGAAAGATCTGGGAGAAGCAGACTTTATTCTAGGAATAAAGATCTACCGGGATAGATCTAGAAAGCTGCTTGGACTCTCCCAGAGAACATATGTTGACAAAGTGTTGAAGAGATTCAACATGGATCAGTCCAAGATAGGACTGTTGCCAGTGTCACATGGTGTCACTCTATCTAAGGACATGTGTCCTAAATCTCAAGATGAGAGAGACAACATGAGTCGGATCATGTTCGCCTCGGCAGCGGATCGATCATGTATGCCATGATATGTACGCGACCTGATGTCTCGTATGCTTTGAGCATGTGTAGTCGTTATCAGGCCGTTCCAGGTGAAGGTCACTGGATGGTGGTTAAGAATATCCTTAAGTATCTTAGACGAACTAAGGATGCTTTCTTAATCTATGGAGATGGAGAACTTGAGGTAACTGGGTATATCGATGCAAGTTTCCAAACCGATAAAGACGACTGCAAGTCACAATCCGGGTACATATTTTGTTTGAATAACGGAGAGTAAGCTGGAAATCTTCCAAGCAAGAGACTGTTGCCGATTCAACAACAGAATTGGAATATATTGCTGTAGTTGAAGCAGCAAAAGAGGCAGTTTGGATCCGTAAATTCCTAATTGGATTAGGAGTAGTTCCGTTAGCAGCTGAGCCCATTCCATTGTATTGTGACAATAATGGGGCTATAGATCAGGCTAAAGAACCGCGGTCTCATCAACGATCCAAACATGTTCTTCGAAGTTTCCATCTGATTCGTGAGATCATACATCGTGGCGATGTGAAGATCGAGAAGATCGCATCAGAGGACAATATTGCAGATCCGCTGACGAAAGCTATTCCTCAGCAAAAGTTTGAGCGACATGTACATAGTTCAGGTGTTAGATGCTTGAGTGACTGGCTATAGGCCAAGTGGGAGATTGTTGGACAATTATGACCCATAGCGTCACTATTTGTAAAAGACATTGTGGTTTTTGTACAAATTAACTATGTGACAATGGAAATTGCATTTTATCATTTCGTAATTAGATTACTTTAATATATAAATGATAAAAGTCCTTATGATTAGTTCCAGATTATAAGATATGAGAGAGTATCAATCCATAACGGTTTAATCATTAAATATCCCTAGTCGTAGTATTATCGAGACTGAACATCGATAATGCAGAATAGACTAGTACTGCACTTGTGCGTGTTACGGAAGCGTAACAACATAGTTCTCATATATTTAAGTATTGGATACTTATACAAGTGTGATAGGAGGTTGTGTTTACCGATAGTACGGAAACAGCTTCGCTCTAGATAGACCCCTCGGAATCTCATTGGTAGTATGACTATGTGTCTATGGGAATCCGATTCAGGGTAGGTGTATTTGGTCTTAACCTGAGACTTGCATCGCTAGTACTTGCGACAATCAATACGCGTTGGTTTTGGTCGTCCGGGACTTTAACAGGTTCTATGTACGCCTCTTCTGGGTTTATTGAGAATCGTAGTGTATTGGGTGTGATTTCAAGATGGAAGTATCACTTCAGTCATATGGAGATGATGATCACACAGAGATACAGAACTGGTATTCTAATGGGTTGCAACCATCGGGATAATATGACATGGTCATGATTATCCGATTAAAGAGACTAGTTGCTAGCTAAGTGATGAGAAATAATATTAAAATCAAGTTGGACAAGTGGAATATGGAAATATTGAGTACAACTAAAGGTCCAGAAAAGAAATAGTCATGGATACTCAGCAGAAATCATACAAAGAGAAAAAAGGGGAGAAATCAAGTAGCTAGTTGAGGTTAGAGACAAGAAGATAAGTATAGTAGCATCTTAAGATATTCTCAAAACTAGGAAGACCGCGAGATAGACACCAGAAAGGATTCGAGGACGAATCTTATTTAAGGGGGAGAATTTATAACGACCGGTAGTTTAGTTACTATTATGTTGTAGCGCTATGGTATTTTTGGACGAAGATAATATAAAATAAATTATGTTGGGACTCAAATATACTCATAAGATGACTTTGGGGACAATCGGTTAATTTGTCGAAGTCCCGGGACGAGACTGTACCGTATTTCCTATGAACCGCCCATGATATTTGGGGCGTAACTTTTTCATACGATCTCTGATTTTTTTAAATTTTATATCATCAGAAATATGAGATTGAGACCTACAACTTCTGCGTTGAATATTTTCCCAAATTCGGAGTAGAAGTAGGTCAAAAATGCAAATCACAATTCAGATGTATAGTAATTTTGGGGTTAAATGGAGAAATCTCAAATTTTCTAGATTTTTCCACACTTTTCTCATCATTTCCAAATATCATATCACCCCCACTATATAAAGAGTTAACTATTCACTAATTACAAATTTTGGAACAAAAAGAGAAAGAAATGTCATGAGAAAGAAAGAAGAAGAAGGAAAGGGAAAGAAGAAGAAGAAGAAAAGGGAAAGAAGGAGAAGAAAATAAGAAAAGAATAAGAAGAGGAAGAAAAGAGATAGAAAAGAGCTTGGCAACCCTAAGAGAGTTTAGGAAGTAAAGGAAACCAAGAAGAAAAATGTAAGAATTCCATGGCCCATTTTCTCAAAATAATGAGTTTGATGATTTGGCATTAGTATTGTGTTGTGAACATGAGAGTGATGATAAATATGTGATTCTTTTTCTTTGCGTCAATAGAAGAATTAATAAACCACACTTATTAAAATTGGGTGTAAATTGGTGAGGTAAGTAAAGTGAATTAAAGGTTAAATTGTTGATGAATTGATGGTTAATGCATATAGAATGAAGTGTAAGTTGATATATTGAGTGTTAGCTTATGGTTTAGAAGTATTGATTTAGAGTAGATTTGGATATTTTGAGTTTTGGATGAGCTTGGAAGAGAAAAACAGAAACTTGGGAACCCAGGTCGCATCGCGACGCAATGAGGATTTCACATAGCGACGCAAGAGGAAAATGGCAACTGGAATTTAGGCGTTGCGCGTCGCGACACGCAAGGGTTTGTGTCGCGGCACTTGACAACGAATTTGCCTAAAATCAGTTTTAAACCCCTAGTTCCACCTCAGCGCATTAGAGACCACCCTTACGGTCTTGTATTAATTTGAACACATAACCTGTATCAAATTATGATCATCGTAAGCCTTGAGTATATAATATATGGATGAATCTTTAAGTACTAAAAGCATCGAGGTTATTTTATTACGTTGATTCTAATTAAGTGTCGATCATAGGTTATCCACAAGAACCATATTCTCTTCCGACCAAGGATCTAGTTCCATCCAGACTCAAACACTGTGCGTGGACACCTCTTTCTTTAAGTTGATTTTATTTATTTATTTGTTCTTTATAAATTCAGACTTACTTTTCCAGCACATAGGCCTTAGCCTTTATTTAATTACAGTTACTTTTCATATTATGGAGATTTAGAAAAAAGATGTTTTTCAAACCAAAGTTTTATGCTTTCGGGGCATGAGGTAAAAACTCACCCCAGTATGTAACTTGAGACTGCTTGGAATTGACGGACAGAGACATGTGCACATGTAGATGACTAGGGGGACGGCGATACGTAACACCCATGGATCCTAGTTTTAGAGCTAGGATGGCGGCATAGGTTCGTGTACCTGGACTCTAGTTCAGAGCTTGGGTGGTAGCATAGATCCGCACCCCAGGTCTAGTTTGTGGCTTGGGGGATGACGATACATAACGCCCCAAGACCACCAGTTTCAGATACAGTAGTGTCATGCTTTGGGGGACGGCGATACGTAACACCCCAAAGTCATGGATTTGCACTGCTAGCTACAGTTAGGTGTATGGGGGGACGGCGATACGTAACGCCCTCATACGTCATGTTTTTCGGATAGAGATACAGATTTCAGATAGAGTTTTCAGTTTTCAGATACAGTTTTCAAAAGAGCATTTAGAAAAGAAAGTTTTACTGAAACAGAAGTTTTATAAGAGATTTTAGAAATATGTTCAGAGTTTTGAAAACAGAAGCCAGTTTTCTTATAAAGTTATTTTATTAGTTTTCTATTTTAGAACCAAATGTTTTTATAATATATTTTCATTTTTAGTCCACTTACTTAGATCGAATAATGATCTAACCCCCACTCTAGTCTTTATGTTTTGTAGGATTCTCGGAGGATGAGCTCGGAAGGACGGATACCGATGCAGTCACTAGGTATGGAGTCCACTAGTACGAGTCAGAGTTTGAGTAAAAGTCCAGTCAAAGTCAAGTGCAAGTAATAGTCAAATATGAGTCTTTTATCATTTCTGATGTGTGTAGTCATTGTAAAATCAATAGTTATCAAGTACAATAATTATTATTAAGTTTGTTTTTCAGTTTTTTCAAATTGGGCTACAGTCTCATACAAAGTATAGTCAAATCAAGATAAGTATATTAATATCAGTCATAAGTAGTTAGTCAGAGGCTGATGGGGTTAGTACTTCAATCCTCTGCCAGTAACATCTCCTAGATCGGGGATGTTACACCTGTTGGACAATTATGACCCATAGCATCACTATTTGTACAAATCATGGTGTTGTTGTACAAATTAACTATGTGACATAGGAAATTGCTCTTTTATCAATTGTGATTAGATCACCAAGATGTATAAATGATGAAAGGTCTATATGATTAGTTCCAGATTGAGATGATATGAGACAGTATCAATCCACGAAGGATTAATCATTAAATATCCATAGTCGTAGTATTATCGAGATTGGACATCGATAATGCAGAATAGACTAGTATTACACTTGTGCACGTTGTGGGAGCATAACGGCATAGTTCTCATATATTTGGGTATTGGATACTCATGCAAGTGTAATAGGAGGTTGTGTTTACCGATGGTACGGAAACAGCTTCGCTCTGGATAGACCCCTCGGAATTCCATTGGTAGTATGACTATGTGTCTATGGAAGTCCGAATCAGGGTAGGTGTATTTGGTCTTAACCTGAGACTTGCACCGCTAATACTTGCGACAATCAATATACTTTGGTTTTGGTCATCCAGGGCTTTAACAGGTTCTGTGTACGCCTCTTCTGGTATATTGAGAATCGTAGTGTATTGGGTGTGATGTCGAGATGGAAGTATCACTCCAGTCATAGTGGAGATGATGATCACGTAGGATATGGAACTGGTGCTCTTATGTACTGCAGTCATCGGGATAATATGACTAGGTCTTGATTATTCGATTATAGAGACTAGTTACCAGAGATCCGATATGTGCTTCGTATGTGGCAGACACAATTCCAGCCTCAGGCCTTGCACGTGACATCCGATACTGGATCGCAATACGCAATACTACGTATACTACGCCTGATATAGATCATTTATTCCTGTAAGGATATTTCTGGAGAATTGGGTAGGCACGGTGCTTTGCTAGAAGCCAACCATGTCTTGTAAATCGGTAAAAACATAGTACTAAGTACGTACGTGTTCGGATAGTCCGACACTGATGACGTATGACTCGCACTTTATTAATCTGGGATTAATTAGTAGAGAGAGAAAATTAATCTGGGATTAATTACGGAGATATTTTATCTGGGATAAAATATTAATTTAAAGAGAGAGAACGATTAATTTGGAATTAATCGATAAAATAATATATTCGATATATTATACGAAATTGGATTTTGACGTGGAATTAAAATTAGATTTTAATTCGGGCAAAGGAGTTAATTTAGAATTAATCCGTTAGCGACGTGAATAGTAATTTTGCTAGGCATAATTATTTAATTACGTCGCAACGAAAAATTCGTTAATTCGGAATTAGCGAACCCGAGCCCGGGAGTGTTTGCGGGCGCACTCGCATTTCGAATTCAAGTGCGGCCCACAAGTCACATCAAGCGTCAAATCATTAGTCACTTTGATTGATGTGATGTCTAGTCACTTTGAGTGATTTGACAACTTGTCATTTGAGTGATTGGTGGAAGTGGTTGTTGGCATAAATGCCTTGACTTTTTGAAAGCAAAAATGGTATTAGTTTTAAAAATCTAATACACAACCAAACTAACACACAATTCTCTCATCTCACTCTCCATCTCTCTCGGCCAAGGGCCATTTCTTCTTCTATTTTTCTGCTAAAGCCGAGAATGAAGAGGAAGAAGCTTAGGGAATTTTGCGGCAAAATTTCCGGAGTGCTAGCACGCTTTAGGAGTCTTGCGAAGATGATAGGGAAACCCACCCGTGGGCATGGAATCACCAAATAAAGCTTGGAGCTTGGAGGACATCCATGGCCGATTTTTGGAGCACAAATTTTGAAGAAAGCCGAGAGTTCAAGGAGCCAAAGCTTGAAGAATTTTTTCGTTCCTCGCATCGCATAACCGATCGATGTAAGTATGATTCCGCCATATTTCATTGTTGTATTCACATGTGTTTCTTGCTTCAATCGATCCCGGGACTATAGTAGAAACCCGACAATGGTATCTTGAGCCATTTTGAGCATGAAACTTTATTAGGGTAAATTTTGGGTAAATTCAATTTGAGCATGATTTGATAAAATTAATTGATTGAGTATGCTTGAATGATGTTGTATTGAAGTTGTATATGATCAATTTCATGAAAAGTTGATTGGATCAATTTTTGCCCAAATTCATAGGCTTGGCCGAATGGTTGTCTTGCCCTAATGTCATGGTATTTTTTTATTTTGATCATTGGATGAGTTAAAATCATTTGGGAATTGTTGATTTGAGATTTAATTGGATTGAATTTGAATTGGACAATAAAAACCCCAAAATGTCGAGACTAGTAAGCATGGAAAATGATTGATTTTTTTATTCAATTGGGTTGGACATGAATTGATGATAATGAGCATAATTAATTTTGTAAATTGTTGTTTTGGAAATGTTAATTTGGGTAATTAATTATGGCTATACACTTAGGTTAATTAAGTTATGAAATTTGGAATTTGGTAATTTAATTAATTGGGCTTAATTTTGGAAATTGGGCCTTAAAGTTGTAATTGGGCTTAATGGGCTTGGTTGGGCCAAGTTTGGTTTAGGCTAAATTGGTTGGATCCAATTGGGCCCAAAACCATATCCATAAAGTCCAAATTATGACTAATGGACCTTTAATATTTTAATTGGGCCTAATGGGCCTAAATTGGTTTCTTGGCATATAAGGGTGATTCCTTAAATGGGCTTTGGTATTTGGGTTTGACCCATATTGACCAAAAGTCCATGCCTTATGAAATTAATTGAAAGCCCATTGGACTTTAATTAAATTAACATTGGATGTTAATCGGGCTTTGAGACCCATAACGATTAGATTTAGAATCTAAGTCGTAAAGGTTCGTTAATAAAGTGTAATATTTAATTTGGAATTAAATAATGAATTAGTATTAAATACAAATTGAATTGGATTTAATTTTGTAGTTTAATATAATTCAAGAATTCGTACTTTGAGTACTTATTTGCAAAATGAGTTTGACTCGCGCAAAATCAAATCGTTGTTTGAACATTGGATGGTCATTAATATTCAGATTAATTAATTGGATTAGATTGATTGATAACATGCTTGTGTGAATACATGAATGCGATGCATGAATAATGTATATCGGATGGATATTAGATGGGTGAGGGAAATTTTGGAAATTGTTGTAATAAATTTAGAATTTATTAATTGGACCTGCGTGTCCAGCCTATTACCTCCTGACTCTGTGTATTTCTCTTCTCACCTATTCCCCTCAATGTAAATGAGGTTCTTTAGAAGTATTATGTAATCGGGTAGAAGTAATACTTATGCTAGCAGAAGAGAGGAAATGGAGAGATTTGTTCTAGGAACAATGTGTTTAAATATCCATCAGCATATCATTATTATATTTATATATACGCCTTATTATGTGTTTAGAATGCATGTTTAAGGGTGTATGATGATGAGACCTTAACAAAGATAATTAATTGGTTGCCAATTACGCGAAAAAACCCTCACTACATATTAAGTGTTTTTCCTTCCATTGAATGATTCTCTCTCAAGATCCAAGACTGGCACTGGTTTGTTGGCCAAAGTCAATACCTTTGTCCGTCGCGGATGTGTTTGAATCATGAAGGCTTTGTTCCATATCGGTGTCTTGTCCAAGTTGTGATTTGTTGGCCAAAGTCAAGATCACTTCTTGTCCATCGACATCGATTACGAAGCTTTCCAAGGTCAATGGGTTCCGCTTAACTGAGATCACTAAGTTTGTTGTGCCAAAGCCAAGGCTTAGTTGATTCAGAGGAAAAAGGTTAGGGAATATATTGGATATATTGGCATATATAAGATATATGTTTCGGACTTGGATGTCCACCTACTGGATCTAGGAATTGGATGGGATCCAATTGATCTTAGAGATCTACCTAGTTAATTATCATACAATTTGTTGGCCAAAGTCAAGATTGTGTGTTATTTAACGGGATCCTAGCCCACTAGGAAACAAGGTTTCCCGAGTACTCAACAGAAGGTTAGAGGCTCGCCGAAAAATAGTGGGAGGCAAGTATTAGATTTGCAATATCCGTTTAGTTACTTGCCAATACGCGCTCAATTCAAATATTTCGTCAAATAAATTAATATATTAGTTGGACTAATATTTAATTGTTGTTTTAATTAAACAGTTGGACTGTATTCAAACTATTTCATTTATAGTTGATTATATAATTGGATTATAGTAATCAATATATTTGAATTAACTAATTAAATTATAGTTGATTTTATAATTGGATTATAGTAATCAATATAATTGAATTTAACCTATTAAATTATAGTTGATTATATAGTTAGACTATAGTAATCATTATAATGAATAGTACCTAAAATCGTTGATTAAATAGTTGGACTATTAGAATCAAGATAAATGAAAGATTAGTGTTTAAAGCATAATCATGGGTGAAAATGTATTTAAACGACTTTAATTTTCAAATTGGGAATAAAACTTCAGGATAGTCCTGGAAACTGAGAAGTTATTCTATTTGATAGAGTAACATCTTGGGCCTAAGCCCGGAGTTAAGCAAATAGTAGAACATGATATTTGAAATATTCATGTGATGATAACTTTAGTGCTTAATCTGTTATACTTGCCGCAAAGACTCCTTAATTTCTTCATCAGAACTAAGGATTAGATCTTTATAGTATGATAATGAAATTGAAGGATCTTCATAGATCTATACTTAGATCTTAGAAGTACAAATTGCAATAAATAACTCTTGGAGAGTTAATGGCTGTTCTCAAGGAGACAAAGCCAAAGTTTGCAATAGGGCAAGAAACGCAAGGCGCATCTTACTTCGACATTCCAGAAGGCCAAGGCTTGGCCAAAGGCTTTTTGGGTGTGGAAAATGGCAAAGGAAAAATCATTATAATCTTCTGGGAAGACAAAGGACATATCCCAAGATGTATACCTAAACTGTGGCAAACGGGATCACGGAAGCGTGACTGCCGTATGGACAAGGCAGACATGAAGGAACCAAAGACGGGGCAAGGCTCTGACTTCAAATATGTTTGACATAAATATGTACCGGTGTTCAGAATATGATATGAGCAGGATACTAACTTCAGTTGAGATTAATCTGCGAATTGGAAACGGGACGAAAGTCGCTGTTTTAACCGTAGAAACCTAAGTTTAGGAACTACTCTTCGGGTGTGTACATAAATTAGGAAACTGTTATAATGTAACTAGTTTGACTAGAAACATTATCTCTATATCAGTGTTTAATCCGTTGCAGATGTACCTTTATATTCTAGAACACTAAAGTGTTTTATTATATAAAGATGATATTGAGATAAGCACATTAGATGTGAATAACAGAATTTATATTTTGAATATAAATATATCTCAAACATATGACATGACAAACAAATAGCTCAAACTGAATTAATCAGTTGAGACTTATATGTGGCATTGTTGTCTGGGACACAATTAAACAAGACTCGTATATCCACACTTTCAAAGAGTGGGTACTAGGACATATTTGATTCAATTCAAATAAAGTCTACGAATCTAGTTGATTAGGAAAAGTGCCTATAACACTTTTTACTTGGTAAAAGTGCAAGTGCCACCGATCTGTTAGCCCTCATTCATAGTGACGTAAGTGGGCCCATATCTAGCTAGGCTAGAGGTGGATATGAATATTTCGTGACCTTTACGGATGTGGCATCGCGTTATGGTTATGTGTTTCTTTTGAAACATAAATCGGAAACTTTTAGAGTTTCGACACGAAATAGAAAAACAGATCGGCAAAAGTATTTATACCATCACGGTTAGACTATGATGAAAATACTTAAGCAATAAGTTTCTCAAATACTTGAAAGAGTATAATATTCTTTCAATGAGGACTCCTCCCGGAACACGTCAATTTGACGGTGTGTCCAAACTGAGAAACCGAATTTGGTTGGACATGATAAGGTTAATCATGAGTCGCTCTGAGCTACCATTTCCTTCAAGGGATACGTATTTAACAGTGCAACACTTATTTTGAATAAGGTTCCATAAAAATCTGTTTGACAGACTTCATATTAGATATAAACAGGATAGAAACCGAGTTTTCTCATTCCTGAAGATTTGGGAATGCTGGGCATATGTTTGGATGATACCAAACTAGAAACCAAATCGGATAAGTGCCTAATTGTGGGTTATCCTAGGGAAACCTAAGTATAGTACTTATACAAATCACAATAGAATAATGTAATTGTTGCTCACCATGCGGTTTTCCTAAGAGGAATACTTATATGCAGTGGTAAGTGGGATGATAGTAAAACTCGATGAAAATCGGAGTAATACTATTTCAGGCACCGATAATCTTCGAATACATAAGAACCGCGTTAGTCGCAGAGAGTCAGAAAACAACCTGGGTGTAGGCATTGCATTTTTGCATATCAGCCCGATGATGAGTCTCGTATGGAGACACTACCTCTTTAGTTGTGAAAGCCGCGGGAAACGGACGTTGGGAGGGTAAAGTTGGAAATTAGTATTTTGTCAGATTTAACTCGCTTGTTTCGCTTCGGGTTCGCTTGTTGGACCTCTGTTTTAAAACACACCAAACCCATTAAAACACATCTCACAAATTAAATAATTAAAATATTTAAAACACATCTCACAAATTAAATAATTAAAATATTTAAAACACATCTCACAAATTAAATAATTAAAACCAATTAAAATTAAACTTAAATTAAATAAATCACATTCACCAATTAAATTGAACTTGAAATTAAATTAAATTAAATTCCTAATTAAATAAAACACATTCCTAAATTAAATTAAATCACCTTCCTAAATTAAATAAATCATATCCTTAACTAAAAAGAATAAATCAAATCACTTCCCTTAATTAAAAGATTTTCCCTATCACATACTAAATTAAAAATATCTCATAATTAACACACAAATCATATTCCTTCCCCAACAAGGTAAAACTCATCCCTTTGCCTATAAAAATAACCATTCTCCACACAAACCAAACCCTGGCTAGCTGAAACTCACAAAAAATAAAAACAAACAAAAAGAAAACACCTCCACGCTTGCTTACCCTCACTACCTTCATGCCACTGCTCTCACGCATTGCCCCACGTTCACGCTACACTCACAGCCTGCCGCATTGGCCTTGAGCGCACCACTCAAACACCCACAAACTGCCTCTCCACGCATAACCCTCATCTGCGCGCCTGAACCAACAGCCTCAGCTCTCGCCCTTCAACAGCCCCCTTAATTCTTCATAATAGCAAACCCTATAAGCATCAACGCAACTGACCCTTCATTCACGAAACCAACCTTCACAGCCTACCTACTCACGGCTAAAACCACACCTTCCACTCACGTTGAAGCCACGTCTATCAAGCCTGCTCCACTAACAAGTCTTTCACGCCATCTGCCAAGCCCCACTCACGCATCACAGCCATAAGATCACACCACACCAACGCCACAAAGACCTACTCACCCTGCGCAAGCCATCCAGCACGTACCAGCCCCCTTAAACCCATTAGCACATTACTGCACCTCTCCATGCCACGCACCAGCCCTCACACACTGCCTAAATCAAACGCATAAACACCCAAAACAGCCGCACCATAAACCCTCCAGAACTACCGCAAAGCATCACCGATTGCACACCTAAAACTGCTCATTGTTCAGCCCTTCAAACTACCGCAAAAACCCCACTGCACTGCCGGTGAATTGCCGCGCAAATAGCCCCTGAGAACTGCTCCAAAACACACCCAGAACAGTAGCTTAAACACTCAAAAGTGCACCTGAAATACACCCCAAAAACAGTCCCCAAAACAGTAGGCTAATAGACCTGAAACAGTAACCAGAAAATACCCTCAAAACAGTAGAGAAACGGAGTGAAAACAACAACCCGAGCAGTGAAACCGCGAGGAAAATCGTTGGATTAGTGAACCAGAAAAGTTTCGGAGTATCAATCCTTCCGACGGCCGTGTAACACGCTTTCGAGGAACGATAAAAGAGGTTAGACCTGAGGGCACCCTTTTATTCATTATCTTTCGTTTATTTTATTTAATTTGAATATTATCGCATGAGAGTCGTTTGAGGCATGATGTGATTGTTGGATGAGCGGGATATGTGTTCCCTTTCGTGGTATATCGGATGGAAACCCGGACGTAAATTCCGTAGCCGATTCCGAATGGACGGTAGTATGGTCTGCACTCGGGATACAACGCCACGTACCACTTAAGATACACGTATCTCGTCTCATCCAAATTTGTATTTGAGCATGTCATAGTTCTAGGCCGTTTATTTATTATTTTAAGCATGATTTAATTTAGTCTTGTTATTTAATTTTCAAAGCATGGTTGTGTTATTTAGGCATGTTGTTTCTTCATTCTTTATGCATGATGTTTCGTTTAGTTTATATTTATGTCTAATTAGTTATTTGTTTACTTTGGTTTAATGGTTCAATATGCTCGTTGTGTTATATTGCGTGGAGTATTTGGATGAAAGCATGTTAGATCTAAGTACCATTGAGCATGATTATTGAGTAGACTCGGTTGATTAATTGCACAAATCATATCATCACAAGTGACATAAGTAAGGGACCATTCCGAACCCAACGGTTTGAGGTCTTCCCTTGCAAGAGGTGAGTGCGGCCTTAAATCTTTGTCCCGGTTCACACCGGGTGGCGACTCTATTCCATGTTATTTCGTACTTCCCATCTAGGCCACGAGCCTAGAACAGCGTCGCCCAGGTTCTGTTGTCTACAGTCTGGCGACTCCACTGGGGATTTAGAGAATTGGCCTCAAAATCATGTCTTGTGATGTGTATGATTTGTGCTTTAGTTGACCGTTTCTATAGTGAGTTGAAAGTGGTGTAATCAAAGGCATTTTTAAGGCTATGTAATGGTTCGATGTCTTCCTTCACTCACTACCTTTTTATAAGGAAAAGCTGTGAAGACACCGAGATAATCATTACTTGTAGCTCGTCATGACAGACTAGTTTGGAGGACTCGTTGTTTATTCCTGACACCAAGCGATAAGAGCCTAAGGGGCTTGGGTACTTAAGAGAGCCTCGCTCCACCCTCCCTCTGGGGAATCTACAACGGGAAATCCATTCGACAGTTAGTCACACACTGTAACTCATTGGCACGTACCGTAAGGTATAAAAAGGAGCACTCACTTGGTCGCTCAAACCCTTGAGTGGGGAGTCCTAGTTGTGGGTAATCCTTCGTCAAACGAGAGCCTTTGTCCACACTCCCGTAAACCCACATGTGAACCATAGTTGCATGACCTATTGGGGCCACCCTTTATGCTTTTGATAACCCCATGCATATTATGTCTCATACATCTCATGCATTCACGCATCATGTTAACCCTCCGTGCCTTAAAAGCCATCATAGATATCCGTTGGGTTAGGAAAAATGAGACTTGTCAAAGAAGAGTTTAGCAAACATTGACATCGGGAAAAAGGAAATCGAGAAACAAAGAACTTTACTGCAAGGATAGAAAGACCATGAGGGGCCTTCAAAAAGAAAGAAAAAAAAAGAAAAAAAAAAGGAAAAAAAAGGAAAAAAAAGAAAGAAAAAAAAAGAAAAAAAGAAAAGAATTGTTGTTTGTTTTTAGTCTTTGATAGTTAGACATAAGTCCGATGATGAAATTGATTGCTTTAGAGTAAAACTTTAGAAACGATAAACTCTTGATGTGCTTTTATCTGATACTTTGAGTGATTGATCTATGTTAGACTCGTAAGCACTTGATTATGGTTCTTAACAGTGAAAACCTGAGTAGTTAGCAAAGTGACTAGTTGAAGAAATTGTAGGTCGGTGAATGACCGTTTGCTTAGATGTCTATCTTGATTTGCTTATGTTATGATGTGTGGTATGGTTGAAAATGAAAGAAAAGTCTCTAAAGAAAAGAATTGAACCACCTATAACTGATAAGCATGAAGCTACCCATGGGCGAGTATTAGGACGACCATGAGGAGAAATGCTACCTTAAAGGGTAGGTGTGTTGAAAAAAAAGAAAAAGAAAAAAAAGAGAAAAAAGAAGTTCAAAATGAAAAGAAAAAAAAAAGAAGAGAGAAAAAAGAGAAATAAAACCATATCACATTGAGCATGAAAAAGTAATTGCAGAGCCTAACTGAGACATCTAGGTTGGTTTGACCCATCGATCCCAATTTTTGAAACGAAATCATCGAGTTAGCTTACCTGAGGATTAAGCTGTGAAAGAACCTTTGCACACACACACTTTGAGTCTAGCTTAGATCATTTATCCAAAGACTTGGATTTAAGTTACATTGGGTGTTTTGAAGGTTCTCTGGTTTCATTACTAGGCATTCTTTGAGGACAATGATATGTATAACTATTGAGACTATTTCGTAGCATAGTATGATGATATAGAAGGCCCCACCATGTGGTTCATCTTGACCAAGTGCAAACAGCGGAGAGCAGAAAGCTAAACCAAGACTGGAGGCGACCAGTCCACCACATCGGAAATCAAGGACGTAACATCATATTGAGTCATGAGACTAGAGAGAAGGCCGAGCAATCACCTGGAGAACTAGCGGAAAAACCTAACCCAGCGGAATAGGAAATTCATTCATGCATGCATGCATACACGTAACATATTTTGCATTCTTTTTTGTGTTTGTTTTGTTTTGTGTTCACATGTTTCAAAGAAGAAAAAAAAAGCGGCAAAGACAAGCCAACCAGAATCAGCAACATATGAGTAGTAGTTTTGGGGATGAGTCCCAGGGTTGAGGCCCACATCAGTTTAGGGGCGAGGCCCACATCAGTATCAGTTTTGGGGCAAGACCCACATCAGTATTAGTTTGGGGCGATGCCCACATCGGTATCAACTCAGGGTCGAGGCCCATATTATCAGCAGCATCGGGAATGAATCCCAGGGTCGAGGCCCACGTCAGCATGAGATTTGGAATGAAAACCAGGGAATGAATCCCAGGGCCGAGGCCCACATGGTCAGAATTTGGAATGAATCCAGGGAATGAATCCCAGGGCCGAGGCCCACATCAGCAGAGTTTTTGGAATGAATCCAGGGAATGAATCCCAGGGCCGAGGCCCACATCAGCAGAATTTGGAATGAATCCCAAGGCCGAGGCCCACATCAGCAGAATTTGGAATGAATACCATGGCCGAGGCCCACATCAGCAGAGTTTTTGGAATGAATCCAGGGAATGAATCCCAGGGTCGAGGCCCACATCGTCAGAGTTTTGTCATGAATCCTGGAATGAATCCCAGAGGGCGAATCCCGCATTATCAGCAGTTTTCGGGAATGAATATCAGGGGGTGAAGCCCGCATTATTAGCAGTCTTCAGGAATAAATCCCAGGGTTGAGGCCCACATCAGCATCAGCATCAGTTTTAGGGATGAGTCCCAGGGTTGAGGCCTATATCAGTATCAATTTTTGGGGATAAGTCACGGGGTCGAGGCCCACGGTAATATCAGATTTGGGGATGAGTCCCAGGTTGAGGCCCATATCAGCATCAGTATCAATTTTCGGGATGCGTCCCAGGGTCGAGGCCCATATTTTGTCAGCGATATTGGGATGCGTCCCAGGGTCGAAGCCCCCGTTGTCGGTTGCAGCTATTGGGATGTCTCCCAGGATCGAGGTCCACTGCATCATCATTTTCGGGATGCGTCCCAGGGTTGAGGCCCACATCTTGTCAGCGGTATTGGGTCGAGATGCGTACCCAGGGCCGAGATGCGTGCCCCCGTTGTCGATTGTAGTTCCGGGCCGAGATGCGTGCCCAGGGTCGAGATGTGTACCCACTACATCATATTCAGGGTGAAGTTCCTCTTGTCAGCGGTATTGGGTCGAGATGCGTACCCAGGGCCGAGATGCGTGCCCCCGTTGTCGGTTGTAGTTCCGGGCCGAGATGCGTGCCCAGGGTCGAGATGCGTACCCACTACATCATATTCATGGCGAAGTTCCTCTTGTCAGCGGTATTGGGTCGAGATGCGTACCCAGGGCCGAGATGCGTGCCCCTATGTCGGTTGTAGTTCCGGGCCGAGATGCGTGCCCAGGGTCGAGATGCGTACCCACTACATCATATTCAGGGCGAAGTCCCTCTTGTCAGCGGTATTGGGTCGAGATGCGTACCCAGGGCCGAGATGCGTGCCCCCGTTGTCGGTTGTAGTTCCGGGCCGAGATGCGTGCCCAGGGTCGAGATGCGTACCCACTACATCATATTCAGGGCGAAGTCCCTCTTGTCAGCGGTATTGGGTCGAGATGCGTACCCAGGGCCGAGATGCGTGCCCCCGTTGTCGGTTATAGTTCCGGGCCGAGATGCGTGCCCAGGGTCGAAGTACCCACTACATCATCAGTTCGAGGGTCGAGGTGCCCCCGTTGTCATTAGCAGTTCCGGGATGCGTCCCAGGGTCGAGGGCCCACTGCATCATCATCACAGTTCACATTCGGTGGTTCGGGAACAAAGCCCAGAGGTCGAGGCACCTCGCCATCATATCAATTCAGTTCAAAACAGCAGGCAAGTCAGGTGGCAGCTGGCAAGCCAAGAATTCATTCATCATCACTTTTAAGATGTGTCCCAGGGTCGAGGGCCCACACATCAATTTCAGTTTCGGGATGCGTCCCAGGGTCGAGGGCCCACTGCATCATCAGCACAATTCACATTCGGTGGTTCGGGAACAAAGCCCAGGGGTCGAGGCACCTCGCCACCATATCAACTCAGTTAAAAGCAACAGGCAGACCAGGTGACAGCTGGTGAGCCAGGTAAGTAAAAATGCATTGCACGTACTTTGATAGGATTGTCATTGTCACACACTGCACAAGTCCCATCAAAGTGGGGGCGACTGTAGGCATTGCATTTTTGCATATCAGCCCGATGATGAGTCTCGTATGGAGACACTACCTCTTTAGTTGTGAAAGCCGCGGGAAACGGACGTTGGGAGGGTAAAGTTGGAAATTAGTATTTTGTCAGATTTAACTCGCTTGTTTCGCTTCGGGTTCGCTTGTTGGACCTCTGTTTTAAAACAAACCAAACCCATTAAAACACATCTCACAAATTAAATAATTAAAATATTTAAAACACATCTCACAAATTAAATAATTAAAATATTTAAAACACATCTCACAAATTAAATAATTAAAACCAATTAAAATTAAACTTAAATTAAATTAAATCACATTCACCAATTAAATTGAACTTGAAATTAAATTAAATTAAATTCCTAATTTAAATAAAACACATTCCTAAATTAAATTAAATCACCTTCCTAAATTAAATAAATCATATCCTTAACTAAAAAGAATAAATCAAATCACTTCCCTTAATTAAAAGATTTTCCCTATCACATACTAAATTAAAAATATCTCATAATTAACACACAAATCCTATTCCTTCCCCAACAAGGTAAAACTCATCCCTTTGCCTATAAAAATAACCCTTCTCCACACAAACCAAACCCTGGCTAGCTGAAACTCACAAAAAATAAAAACAAACAAAAAGAAAACACCTCCACGCTTGATTACCCTCACTACCTTCACGCCACTGCTCTCACGCATTGCCCCATGTCCACGCTACACTCACAGCCTGCCGCATTGGCCTTGAGCGCACCACTCAAACACCCACAAACTGCCTCTCCACGCATAAGCCCTCATCTGCGCGCCTGAACCAACAGCCTCAGCTCTCGCCCTTCAACAGCCCCCTTAATTCTTCATAATAGCAAACCCTATAAGCATCAACGCAACTGACCCTTCATTCACGAAACCAACCTTCACAGCCTACCTACTCACGGCTAAAACCACACCTTCCACTCACGTTGAAGCCACGTCTATCAAGCCTGCTCCACTAACAAGTCTTTCACGCCATCTGCCAAGCCCCACTCACGCATCACAGCCACAAGATCATGCAACACCAACGCCACAAAGACCTACTCACCCTGCGCAATCCATCCAGCACGTACCAGCCCCCCTTAAACCCATTAACACGTTACTGCACCTCTCAATGCCACGCACCAGCCCTCACACACTGCCTAAATCAAACGCATAAACACCCAAAACAGCCGCACCATAAACCCTCCAGAACTACCGCAAAGCATCACCGATTGCACACCTAAAACTGCTCCTTGTTCAGCCCTTCAAACTACCGCAAAAACCCCACTGCACTGCCGGTGAATTGCCGCGCAAATAGCCCCTGAGAACTGCTCCAAAACACACCCAGAACAGTAGCTTAAACACTCAAAAGTGCACCTGAAATACACCCCAAAAACAGTCCCCAAATCTCTGAAAACAGTCCCCAAAACAGTAGGCTAATAGACCTGAAACAGTAACCAGAAAATACCCTCAAAACAGTAGAGAAACGGAGTGAAAACAACAACCCGAGCAGTGAAACCGCGAGGAAAATCGTTGGATTAGTGAACCAGAAAAGTTGCGGAGTATCAATCCTTCCGACGGCCGTGTAACGCGCTTTCGAGGAACGACAAAAGATGTTAGACCTGAGGGCACCCTTTTATTCATTATCTTTTGTTTATTTTATTTAATTTGAATATTATCGCATGAGAGTCGTTTGAGGCATGATGTGATTATTGGATGAGCGGGATATGTGTTCCCTTTCGTGGTATATCGGATGGAAACCCGGACGTAAATTCCGTAGCCGATTCCGAATGGACGGTAGTATGGTCTGCACTCGGGATACAACGCCACGTACCACTTAAGATACACGTATCTCGTCTCATCCAAATTTGTATTTGAGCATGTCATAGTTCTAGGCCGTTTATTTATTATTTTAAGCATGATTTAATTTAGTCTTGTTATTTAATTTTCAAAGCATGGTTGTGTTATTTAGGCATGTTGTTTCTTCATTCTTTATGCATGATGTTTCGTTTAGTTTATATTTATGTCTAATTAGTTATTTGTTTACTTTGGTTTAATGGTTCAATATGCTCGTTGTGTTATATTGCGTGGAGTTGTTTGGATGAAAGCATGTTAGATCTAAGTACCATTGAGCATGATTATTGAGTAGACTCGGTTGATTAATTGCACAAATCATATCATCACAAGTGACATAAGTAAGGGACCATTCCGAACCCAACGGTTTGAGGTCTTCCCTTGCGAGGGGTGAGTGCGGCCTTAAATCTTTGTCCCGGTTCACACCGGGTGGCGACTCCATGTTATTTCATACTTCCCAACTAGGCCGCGAGCCTAGAACAGAAAAAACCTGGGGTATGGGTTTCTGATCTCACCTCATAAAGATGTCAACCTTATTGAGGAATACCAACTGACTACGTATGAGGAAGTGATACAAGGTATCGACTCCCTAATTATTGCAAAGTGCCATGATGTCTAAAATGGATTCCATGTATACCAACTATGTTGGGATACTAGTTGATGTACTGCAAGGCATTGTGCCTATTGGTACTATATAATTCTTTAATGAAGACATACATGGAAGGCAACATACCAACGCACAAAGCTAGGCTTGTAGCGAAAAGGTATCGTTATCAACATTGTGTTTATTACGAAGAAACCTTTTACTTGTTGCCATGGTTAAATCCATTTGGATAATGCTTGCTAATGCTGAATGTTTCATTTATGAAATATGGCAGCTGAATGTCAAAATCGCTTTCCTTGAACGGAAACCTTTTGGAGGATGTTTACAACATCCTGACGATTTTGTCGTACCAAAACTAGAAAACAAGGTTTGCAGGTTATTCGATCCATGTATGGATTGAAGCAAGCATTGCATTCTTGAAATTATCGTTTTGATGTAATCATAATGGGGTATGATTTAATTCAAAATGAAAATGATTCTTGTGTATATAAGGAGGTTAGTGGGAGCGCACTGACAGTGAATGTCCTGAATAATAATGATATATCATTTCTTGGAAATGACATTCCCATAAAACAATCGGTGAAAGCTTGGTTTCATATGTTTAGAAATAAAAGGATGCATTATTCATTTATCGAATTGTTTGTTCAATATCGCATATTATATGTCTTCATAAATACCGTAGATTACTTATGTACCTTCAGACTTGGTGTATGAACGTCATGAACCAGAGGATTTAAGACTGAAGTTAGTAATCTTAAATAGTCCATAGAGAGCAAACAAACCGGGTACTTTGTTTGTGGTTTATCTATAGATGCGGTTCATTTTATATTTGGATGATGATCTTAATCCGGATCGTCCATGTAGAGACATGAGAATGGAGGCACCTTATATGATGTGATCATATAGGACTGGGCCTAGATAGAAATGACATTCTTATAATATCCGTTAAACAAAGAAAGTCATTTCGATCTACTTGATGGTCATATATGGATTTATCTTAATCCTGAGTGTACTATGAAATCCTGCATGGCGGGTTGTGTCCTTTGATTTACAAAGGTGAGGTTGGTGTAGCAATCCCAACCAATAACTACATACTTTGGGGGCATAGTCTGTTATGTAGCTGGGAACGTTTTACATAGACATGGAATTCACTCCTTCTTACGAGAAGTAGATGAGTATCTCTCTTAAGGGTTGATTCGGTACTTGAACGATTTGAGCGCTCAAGTCTTTCTATTACGAATAGAAAGATTAATATTCATAACAGTTATGAATAAATCGTTCATTAGAGAATCAATGGTACTTAAGGTAAAAATAATTAGAAGGGTATAACGAACATTATGACCCGGCTCTAATTACGAGATATTCATGAAGGATCAATTTGTATGCAATGATTATATCGGTGGACACCGACTTGGTTCGGCTTATTATTTCATCTACGGCAATGAGAGTGCAACTTCAGACTTTTAGTGGAATAATTCGAAGTTAATAATTCGGAATATTTAATTAAGAGCTTAATTAATATTTCGAGATTATTGGAGCTCGGAACCGTAGGTCCACTTGGTCCCCATGCTAGCTCGATATACTTTAGCGGAGCTAATATAATTGGATAGTCCAATTATATATACTCACAAGAATAAATATTATTAATACGATTATATATTAATTATCACACTTGAGACTTTATATTAAAAGTTAATATAAGGTATTAATAATTATATGATAATTATTTAAAATAGACATTAAATTATATATGATATAATTTAATAAGGCTAAGATTATTACCAAGGTAGGATTCCTTATTGATAAGGAATAGGATTTGTTTGTTTGAGAAAAAATCAAATCCTAATTACCCACCATGGCCGAAATTCCTACATGGGTAAGGAATAGGATTTGTTTGTTTAAGAAACAAAATCAAATCCAAAATTAATTCCCTAGCTTGGCCGAAATTCCCTAGGTGATAAGGATTAGGATTTGTTTATTTTGGAAGCAAAATCAAACATGGATTCCTACCCCTTGGCCGAATTTCACAAAGATTGGAGACTAGTGGTTGATTTGTTTTATGAAACAAATTAGCCATAAGTATAAAAGAAAAATTATGATTTAATTTTTCAGATCCAAGACTTTAGAAACCCTAGCCTCCATCTCTTCTTCAAGCTCTCAAGAGTTGAGAAACTTCATTGAAGAACCTGAAATTATTTCGGTGTGTGATCTTTAATCTTTAAACCGTTTAGAGATTAATTTGTGAGTGTAGCCCACACTACCCTCCGTTAGTTACGAGACATAGTTTGGAAGACCTTGTGACGTCGAAAAGACCTCTTTACCCTCACATATACCTCACGGCAGTGGGCAAAATTCTAGCCCACTGCCGCACGCACTTTGCTTCCCTTGGGGCTCGATTTTGTTTGGTTTTAACTCGGGTTTTTGGGAAACACTTTTAGGGATTTTTAGGGATGTGTTAGGATTGATTTTTATTGAAAAATCAGATCTGAAATATACAGCAGTTCACGCAAATCACTGGTTCAAATTGGGTGTAGTTCGAGCGTGTAACGGGTCCAAAACAGTCCACTAATTCACTACAGTTCAAGGGGCTGTTCGGGGACTGTTTTGGGGATATTCCGGGGCTGAAATCTTGTCCAAAACAGAAGCAAAACATCAGTGAACTCACTGGTGTGGTTCGGCCAAAGCGAAGGGAGAACAGAAAAAATTTTCAAGTTCGATCCGTGAGCCTAACCGCTTCCGCTGCGCGAGGGAAAGCGTTCCCTACATAAAAATCTACTGGGATAGATATAAAGTTGTTCGTACTCTCCCAGAACTCGTACATTGAAATAAATGTACGCGACCTGGTGTCTCATACGCTTTGAGCATATGGAGTCACAATCAGGCCAATCCAAGTGATAGTCATTGGATTGATGTTAAGAACATCCTTCAGTATCTTAGATAAACTAAGGATGTTGTCTTATACTATGGAGAAGGAGAACTTGAAGTGACTGGGTTCACTGCTGAAAGTTTCCTAACCGATAAAAATGACTATAAGTCGTAACAAAGGTACTATACAGTTTGAATAACGGAACAGTGAGCTAGAAATCTTCCAAGCAAGATACGGTTACCGAATAAACAACAAAGCGGGATATTATTGCAGCTGAGGAAGCAATAGAAACCATTTGGGTCGATAATAATCTTAATCAGATTATGAGTAGTTCTATTAGCAGCTGAGCTAGGCTACAGCACAGGCTAAAGAATTAATGGTCTCATCAACGATCCAGATATATACTTCAATATTCATCTGATTCGTTCGGATCATACATCGTGGCGATGTGATGATCGAATAAATCGCATCAGAAGATAATCATACAAATTCGCTGACGAAAGAACTTCCTCAGCAGAAATTTGAGCGAACCGTACATAGTCCGGGTGTAGGACACTTGAGTGATTGGCTATAGGCCAAGTGGGAGATTGTTGGACAATTATGACCCATAGCATCACTATTTGTACAGATCATGGTGTTGTTGTACAAATTAACTATGTGACATAGGAAATTGCTCTTTTATCATTTGTGATTAGATCACCAAGATGTATAAATGATGAAAGGTCCATATGATTAGTTCCGGATTGAGATGATATGAGACAGGATCGATCCACGAAGGTTTAATCATTAAATATCCATAGTCGTAGTATTATCGAGATTGGACATCGATAATGCAGAATAGACTAGTATTACATTTGTATGGGTTGTGGGAGCATAACGGCATAGTTCTCATATATTTGGGTATAGGATACTCATGCAAGTGTAATAGGAGGTTGTGTTTACCGATGGTACGGAAACAGCTTCGCTCTGGATAGACCCCTCGGAATTCCATTGGTAGTATGACTATGTGTCTATGGAAGTCCGAATCAGGGTAGGTGTATTTGGTCTTAACCTGAGACTTGCACCGCTAATACTTGCGACAATCAATATACTTTGGTTTTGGTTATCCAGGGCTTTAACAGGGTCTGTGTACGCCTCTTCTGGGTATATTGAGAATCGTAGTGTATTGGGTGTGATGTCGAGATGGAAGTATCACTCCAGTCATAGTGGAGATGATGATCACGTAGGATATGGAACTGGTGCTCTTATGTACTACAGTCATCGGGATAATATGACTAGGTCATGATTATCCGATTATAGAGACTAGTTACCAGAGATCTGATATGTTCTTTGTACGGGGCAGATACAATTCCAGCCACAGGTCTTGCACGTGACATCCGATACTGGATCGCAATACGCAATACTACGTATAATACGCCTGATATAGATCATTTATTCCTGTAAGGATATTTCTGGAGAATTGGGTAGGAACAGTGCTTTGTATCATCTTCATGGCCCCGAGGATCAAATACAAAGCATAAAATAAGTGCGAATACATAGACGGAGTTACGGAATACTCACATCGATCGGTTGAGCGACGCGACGACGAACAAAAATCTGGTTTCTACCCACTGTCACAGCTCACGGCAGTCCACCTTTTGTCCTCCTCCAAATTCGGCTTTGGATCATCTTCAAGGCAAGCTCCAAGCTTGTGTTGATTCCAAGTTCATGGGTGGACTTCCCTATCACCTTCGCATGTCTCTCGGAGTGCTAGCTCTTGATGATTTTGCCACAAACTCATCACACTTGCTTCCCTCTAGCTCACGGTTTTTGAGCTGAAACCAGAAGTGAAAAAAGCCCTCCATGGGCGTGAGAGAGATAAGAAGAAAGAGAAGAGTGTTGTGTGTTTTTTGTTTGCCAAAAAGTGTATCTAATACACATAATTAATTTCCAAAATTAATTACACATTTTTCTCTTTCCAAAAGTCAAGCCTTTAAGGCTCCAACCACTCACATCAACTCCATCAATCAATGAATAATGACTGGCGTCAATCACACAAAGTGAAAGACATTTATCACTTGATTGACGAATTATGTGAGGCTAGATGCGACTAGCGATTTGATGCTTGATTTGACTTGCGTACCGCACTCGAATTCGAAAAGCGAATGCGCTCGCAAACAATCACGGGCTCGGGTTCGCTAATTCCAAATTAACGAATTTTCCGTTGCAACGCAATTAAATGATTATGCCTAGCGAAATCACTATTCACGTCGCTAACGAATTAATTCTAAATTAATTCATTCGCCCGAATTAAAATTTAATTTTAATTCCGCGTCGAAATCCAATTTCGTTTAATATATCGAATATATTAATTAATCGATTAATTCCAAATTAATTGTTATCTCTCTTTTAATTATATTTTATCCTAGATAAAATATCTCCGTAATTAATCACAGATTAATTTTCTCTCTCTTCTAATTAATCCCAGATTAATTAAAGTGTGAGTCATACGTCATCGGTGAATCTTCAGGAAGCGACCTATGAGATCCCCGGAAATATTGGCAGTAAATTCGGTCGTCGGACTATCCGAACACGTAAGTACCTAGTACTACGTTTGTACCGATTTACAAGACAAGGTTGGCTTCTAGCAAAGCGTCATGCCTACCCAATTCTCCAGAAATATCCTTACAGGAATATAAGGATCTATATCAGGCGTAGTATACATGGTATTGTGTATGTCGATCCAGTATCGGATGTTCACATGCTAGGCCTGGGGCTGGAATTGTGTATGCCCCGTACGAAGCATATATCGGATCTCTGGTAACTAGTCTCTAAAATCGGATATACATGACCTAGTCATAATATCCCGATAGCTGCAGTATTTAAGAGAACCAGTCCCGTATCCTACGTGACCATCATCTCCATATGACTGGAGTGATACTTCCGTCTTAACATCACACCCAACACACTACGATTCTCAATATACCCAGTAGAGGCGTACACAGAACCGGTTAAAGCCCTGGACGACCACAACCAAAGTATATTGATTGTCGCAAGTATTAGCGGTGTAAGTCTCAGGTTAAGACAAAATACACATACCCTGATTTCGGACTTCCATAGACACATAGTCATACTACCAATGGAATTCCGAGGGGGTCTATCCAGAGCGAAGCTGTTTCCCATACCATTGGTAAAACACAACCTCCTATTACACTTGCATGAGTATCCTATACCCAAATATATGAGAACTATGTCGTTGTGCCCTCACAACGCGCACAAGTGTAATACTAGTCTTTTACGTATTTATCGATGTCCAATCTCGATAATACTCTGACTATGGATATTTAATGATTTATCCTTCGTGGACTGATACTGTCTCATATTATTCTCAATCTAGGAACTAATCATATGGACCTCCTATCATTTATACATCTAGGTGATCTAATCACAAATGATAAGAGAGCAATCTCATTTGTCACATAGTTAATTTGTACAACAACACTGTGATTTGTACAAATAGTGATGCTATGGGTCATAATTGTCCAACAGCGGGCGCACTCGCATTTCGAATTCAAGTGCGGCCCACAAGTCACATCAAGCGTCAAATCATTAGTCACTTTGATTGATGTGATGTCTAGTCACTTTAAGTGATTTGACAACTTGTCATTTGAGTGATTGATGGAAGTGGTTGTTGGCATAAATGCCTTGACTTTTTAAAAGAAAAAATGGTATTAGTTTTAAAAATACAATACACAACCAAACTAACACACAATTCTCTCATCTCACTCTCCATCTCTCTCGGCCAAGGGCCATTTCTTCTTCTATTTTTCTGCTAAAGCCGAGAATGAAGAGGAAGAAGCTTAGGGAATTTTGCGGCAAAATTTCCGGAGTGCTAGCACGCTTTAGGAGTCTTGCGAAGGTGATAGGGAAACCCACCCATGGGCATGGAATCACCAAATAAAACTTGGAGCTTGGAGGACATCCATGGCCGATATTTTGAGCATAAATTTTGAAGAAAGCCGAGAGTTCAAGGAGCCAAAGCTTGAAGAATTTTTGTCGTTCCTCGCATCGCATAATCGATCGATGTAAGTATGATTCCGCCATATTTCATTGTTGTATCCACATGTGTTTCTTGCTTGAATCGATCTCGGGACTATAGTAGAAACCCGACAACACCATGTGTATTGGTCGATCGGTTCGGTCGGAAACGCGTTTTATGCTATTTTGTGAAAAATATTTTCGTAAAAGTTTCAAGATTTTTCTATATTATTTATGTCGTTATATGATATCGAATAATATGTTTAGGTGAAATATGAATGAATTATCAATATTAGACATTGAATAATTTATTCGTATGTTTAAAAATTTTAAACTACGACTGAACAGTGCTTTTTTCGTTGCTCCTCCCTGATTTGACCCTAACGAAATGGTATCAAAGCGAGTCTGATCCTGGACACTCGATATGATTAGCCCTTTAAAATTCAATGTTTAGTTTAATCATTACTTAATACATACATGTGTTTATTTAATTTGATTAAATAAAGTAAAAGGATCTTTTGTTGGAAAATCCCGTTTAAATAAGGTTTTTAGAAAGTGACTAGTAATAGGAATACTTATTTCTTCATCCGCCTTATCAATACGGATGTAAATGTTTTCATGATGCTATGGTTGTAATGTGCTAAAGCTGTGCAGTTATGGTTGAAGGTAGTTCATTTGCACCGGTAGAACTTATATGATAAGAGACAAATTCAAGTGAAAATGGAAGTCCTGAACGTACCAAAGCTGTTAGGACTACACGGTAGCTTGAGTTTGTCATTAACAAGTTTAACCTTGATACGCCTCCTTGTGAACATGCCGAGAAATGATCAGGACCGAACCCAGGAGTTACAGTGAGTTTTATTGACAATAAGTTATCTACCTAATGAATATACATAGGTGAGAACGTGTCAAAGCTGTGAGTCGAAATATATTCATGGGGTCCACTTCCCATTATGGAATTCAATTTAATTATTGAATTCTCATTTCCGTTGGGATTATGGTATTACATAAAGTAGTAGGAGGCACTGCTAGGTTAAAAACCTTAAATTATGCGGTGTGTAATATTATGTAAATTGTCGATCATGTTGTTCTTTATTCTATTAGTTTGATAGAATTAAATTTTTATCCACTACATGCATATTATATATGTTTTCTGACTTCAATTATGGTTGCAGATTTCTAGAATAGGTTCTAGATTAGAATAGGTTATGATATAATCCTTCTATACATAATTGTTTCTTATGCAGTAAAAATTGACATGAATTGGTTCATGTCTTGGTATTCTTCAATGGCATTAAGAAAACCCTTTAGGTATTTGTTTATCTAATAATGATGTTCCTTGGCTTTAGTGACATTCAGAGGTCACATGTGAGACACTATTTATTTTTCGATTATTTGCAAATGCTGTAAATAATTTGAAAGTAAATAATAAAGCTAAAGAAAGAAGATGCGTATAGTTGTGTATAGAAAATACTGATTTTTATAATACAACAACTTTAGATATTGGATATCAGATCTCCCGTCTAGTTATTTAAAATATTTTTGAATGATTATTTCGATATTTGATATCAGAACTTGAGACTATTTGATAGTTATTTGTTCTTTACAAACAGTTGTTACATATTTTATAATGACTAGTAGTGTCATTAACGAATAGATAAACATTAAGAAAAATATTCGGTAAAGTAAATAACTTAGAATATTATATTACGACATTTTATCACTTAAGTACTGGATGCTTATATCATATGGTAAATGTTGGTCTGATATTAGATCACACCACATATCCTTATCCATTTAACGAATATTGTATTCGGGAAGGTGACTAAATCTTATTTAACCAATGACTAGCATTGGACAAGAAAATTTATTAAATTGATACATTAGATGTATGTAATTTAATGAATTGTAAATTGCTTAAGGTAGTTTTCTTTACTTCGTAACATAGTCAATGAACTGTCGTGACTTAGTTATGTGTTTCTGATGAAATGCGGATAGAATATTTTGACTGGTTCAAAGATATTTGACATGAATTTTTGAAAATTGTATCTTTAAAATTCATCGTGAGTGTTTGAATTGTTCAAAGATGTTTGATACGATCAAACATATGAATTTATGAAAATTAGTTCTAAGGTTATTCGAAGAATATAATTCTTACATTAATATTATTCTTCCATAATTCCATATTGATGGAATTGATTAATGGAAGAAATCGAATCTTATACGATTTGATTCATTTAATATTGAGAGTTACCGAATTAATTTCAATACTCTTGGGATATGCTCCAGTAACACTAATTTATCATTTTAATTAATGTTCTATTAGTTTCCACAGTTACGTATATGATGTGTATAAGTAGAAAATTCGAATTTTGAAATATTTGAGATTTGAATCTATCTTTTGTATAATTGTTATATAATTGATATTACTTGCGCCTCAGAGGTACGAGTAGAAGTTTATCATTTATTTTATTTAATATAATATTGTATTCTATTTGATAGAATATCTTTTCTATGATCTCGAGTAATAAAATTATTCATTACTTAGTGTGTAACATTGGATGTTGACTATTGTAGAAAAGACTTGACTTATTGAAGTCAAATACGGTGATAAACTGTAAATGAAACTACATAATTACTAAGATGAAAATACCTTTTTATCACTTCCATATAAGTGCTATAGGATGTCAGAATCATTCACAAAGTATTTGATACTTGATGGTTCTGTTGTTTTCTTATCGAAGAAATTTATCCTATAACTTATAGTGGGAACGATATTTGATATCGATTCGGGAAATTAACATTAAACCATAGATCTAAGATTGTTAATAACTTACTACGATCAAGTTTGGAACTTAATTGAGCTTTCATTATGAATCGTTCATAAAATGTTCAAATGGTTTACGCATCAAAAATATAGTGAGCTTATTAAAGTTTGACCTTTATAGTATGACAGTGAGAAAAGTTATACTCAGCAATCTATTTTAGATTCTGATGAAACTTGTCTCTAGTCGCACTAATTGAATAAGATTTGTTGGTTAATGATGATATTAATTTGTACATTTTAGCTAAACAATACAAAGTGACATTTCTGAATGGTTTCTTCATATAAGAGATCCATTGTGATTTCTTAGTTTGAAGAGTTCATTTTGTAATGGCCCTGGAGTTTGTATTATGCTAAAATTACAATTTAGTATATTAGCTTATAGAGCCTATTGTAGACTCGGTTGAGCTTTCTGGAAATTTATGTTTTCTAATTTTGATAACAGTCATATTTTCTGATATTATCAAA